>JARBEQ010123074.1:959-13623 GCA_030265355.1 Tritonia tetraquetra | reverse complement strand
TAGCCTACTACAGGGACATATTGTATAGCCTAATACAGGGACATATTGTGTAGCCTACTACAGGGACATATTGTATAGCCTACTACAGGGACATATTGTATAGCCTACTACAGGGACATATTGTATAGCCTAATACAGGGACATATTGTGTAGCCTAATACAGGGACATATTGTGTCGCCTACTACAGGGACATATTGTGTAGGCTAATACAGGGACATATTGTGTCGCCTCCTACAGGGACATATTATGTAGCCTACTACAGGGACATATTGTGTCGCCTACTACAGGGACAAATTGTGTAGCCTACTACGGGGACATATTGTGTAGCCTACTACAGGGAAATATTGTGTAGCCTACTACAGGGACAAATTGTGTAGCCTACTACGGGGACATATTGTGTAGCCTACTACAGGGAAATATTGTGTAGCCTACTACAGGGACAAATTGTGTAGCCTACTACGGGGACATATTGTGTAGCCTACTACGGGGACATATTGTGTAGCCTACTACAGGGACAAATTGTGTAGCCTAATACAGTGACATATTGTGTCGCCTAATACAGGGACATATTGTGTAGCCTACTACAGGGACATATTGTGCCTAGAGGGTGACATATATCTATCTCTATAACATATCCATCAATCTACAAATCTCTCTATCTATCTCTCAATTTACCCATATTCATGTATCTATCTTTATTGCTTACAGATATACACTTCTTTCTTTCTTTATCAATAACCTCTAGTACATTTCGAGATAAGGTTATGGGTTAATACCAACTTTTCCCATTGACATTCAGTGACATCGTTTTTGCCTCAACAAGATCCTCTTTTTTATTTCTGAAACCGCATCCTGCAACATTTAGGTAGTTTTTCTTGCTGTTTACATTCTAGTATTTGTTTACAATTTCTGCTATCTTTCATTCTGTTTTTGTGTCCAAACCTCTTAATAGATTTTTCTCTATTTTCATTTCCAGACTTTCAGATTTTATTTCTTCTCTAATTCTAATATTTCTAATTTCATCTCTTTTTGTTTTGCCTATAGTTTGCTTTTATATCTACTGTTTAGTTTCCATGATTCGCTGTAAGTCTGATCATTTTCCAGTAGAATACGGTGTCCCCCAGGGATCAGTTCTGTACACTCCGTATATCCAACCATTAGGAGGCATCATTAATTTCCACGTCAAAAATATCAATTACCACATGTACGCTGATGATACCCAGCTATATGTGTCTGTTGTACCATCAAGAATGAATATATTGTTAGGTGAAATGGAAGGAAGCATTGAAGATGTTAAGAACTGGATGATACAGAACAAGTTGGAAACGAATGAGGAGAAGACGGAAGTATTATTTCATTACGCTAGATCTCTTGTACTCCCATCCGTGAATAATTACCTAGAAATTGATAAGGAAAGAGTATATTTCACTAATGACGTAAAGAACATTGGTTTCTTTATTTACTGTAAGTTATCAATGGAAATACATTTAAGCAATTTATGCAAAGGCCTATCTTGTAAACTTAAATTTCTTGTTTATATTTTCTAGAATTGACCATTGCAATTCTCTTTTTTTTCTGGTTTGCCAATGTACCGTGCAAATAAACTTCAACGTCTGCAAAATCATGCAGCAGGACAAGTCCTGCACAAAAAAAGAAAATTGATAGCATATATACCTTTGCTCATTGATCTTCACTGGATGTATAACAGAAAGGATATTTTATAAAGTAGCTCTTTTAGCTCATCTATAAATGATAAAGCACCATGTTATCTTGGACATCTAATCAAAGTTTATCTACCTCAACGTAATCTAAGATCTAGTGCCAAATAAATTAGAAGTCCCTTTTAGAGACACAAAAAAAATTCTAATAGAGCATATTTAGTCACTTTGTACCTAGAATTTGGAACTCTTTGCCTGAAAGTTTAAAATATATAACAGACGAGGTGATTCAAAAAATACTTTAATCATTCGCAAATGTTTTGATAATCAATGATCCATTTTTACATGCTTTTGTCATTACCTTGTGCGATAGATTTGTGTGATGTACGTTGATAAAGTTTTATAGTAAACTATGTTTTGATAATTGTAAACATTGCTTGTCACTGCCTACTGTGATAGGCGCCTTAAGCTATTAAGAATTGAATAAGGCGCTCTAGAAATAAACTTTATCATTATATCAAAGTAGGGCAATAGATTGAGGTAAAAATTTACATTTTTGTTTTGGATATTAGCTCTTTCGTACAGATAAAAGAATTTCCAAGTTGGCTATATACCTTTGTTGCTTTGCTAATTCTCTGATTTCTTTCTTCTTTCAGACTACCATTTGACTTGATCATTACCCCTTAGTATTTATAGCTATCAACTTGTTCCAATAAATCTACTTCTGATTTCGTTTATTTGGTTCTCTACTAATTAGCATAGTCTTTATTTTCTTTGAATTTATTTTCAAACATACACCACAGAGCTAATTATAAAGGAAATTCATGCCTATTGAGTTATTGATAATCTTTTTAAAAAGTAAACACATGCTTTTATTTCATAGCAAAATTTATTTTTGCAAATAATCTATATTGATTTGAATTGTAAATTTTTGATATTTTTAAATCCTGGGACGCTTTGATAGTTTTTATTTCAAACATGTTTTTGTAAATATAAATCAAGGGGAATAATTCTAGGCATAGTGAAGTGTTATGATTATTTCTGCAAACTTTGACGAAGGCTCGAAAAACATCTCTGTCGACTGGGATATGTTTGTAATGAGTGATCCCTAAAAAACAAATTCAATATATCATTCTGGTTTAATGTTTACTATGTCTCTTTTAACATAAAATATGTTTTATTTTCGTGTTTCTTTCTTTAAAAACGAATCGATCGATATCGCATGTCTTTCATTGTGTACATTCGGAGGTCAATTTCATCTTTTTCCATCCTGACGATGGAGCAAAAATAATAAATCTGTCGGAATAAATATTCTCTTCTAGTTTGTATGATTTGAAAACAACGAAATTATTTAAAGATCTCAATATGCCTACCAATGACTGTTTGCAAAATGGTTTGTAGTCCACTATTTTACAGAATTGTTATTCTTGTGGCTAATAAGCCTTTCATGATTAAACGTTAACACGTTACTTTTTAAACATAGATTATTACTATCATCATCATTATTATCATTATCATTATTGTTATAACCTTACAGCGAAAGGTACTAAAAGGTTATTGATAAAGAAAGAAAGAATTATTATTATTATCATCATTATCATCATTATCATTATCATCATTATCATTATCATCATTATCATTATCATCATTATCATCATTATCATTATCATCATTATCATTATCATTACTATCATTACTATGTGATAAAGGATTCAATGACTTTTAGAAATAATATTTGAATACAGTACAATGTAAAGGAACTAGACTACCTGTGGTCTAAAACTGTCACATGGAAACCTGACAAGTCTTGATTTCAACACCTGGGAGTTTTTTTACAGCGGTAAAACGTACGTATGACCTTATTTCACATTCTTTATTGTATAAGATGGTCGGAGATATGAAGTCATGGCGAGAGCAGAAGAGTTAAAGGGATGTTATTTTGGAGCTAGGAAGAAGAATAGACTATTACAGGATTGTATAAATGAGGGCATGAAAAGAGAAGGATAGAGGAGGAGCAGGATAAGAATGCAGAACGGAAACACGTAACGGCGACCCCACACAATAAAATGGGATAGGCCTGTAGAAGAAGATCCATTTATTTAATTACTTTTAATTCAAAGACTTTTTTACTTATCTATATAGGTACCTGTTTATATAATTGATGAAAAAAGTCTTAATTGTAATTGTTTTAACATTATCGACTCTGCTTTCAATATATTAAACATACATTAGAAAAGAGCACAGCATTGTATGCAGCGCATGTTCACAACATTTACACTTTACAATGTATCGTTTACCACCGGCAGACCATTACTGTATTATTCTCACGCCATCAGAGTATACAGTGCGAGCTGCCTATTAGGGACCTCAGCACTAGCATCCGGGCAAGATTGTTCGTTCCCTCGGCCGGGTACTCATTCACACCTGAGTCGAGTGGGGTAAACAGAGAAAAGCGCATTACCCAAGCGCATAAATGCCGGACGATCGAAACAAGGTGCTCCCAAGTCGCCACCCATCCAAGCACAACCACGACCAATGTTGCTCGACTCCGCTGACCGGTTCAGTGGGCCATCCATTAGGCCACCGGCGCGTCCTATCTAAGCATGTATATATCTTGTTTGATCGAACCCCATTAATGCTGTAGGGCAGTGTTGGGGCCAGATCTATGTTCAATCATGAAAGGCACACAAGATACCCGCCATAAATGCAAGGCACTCTGATCAACAAACATGACTGAACACAGAGACGGAAATGCTTTGGATCAGTGAGTTTCAGGCAAGCAGACGATCAGCCCACTGTGTCCATAACACTTTACTGGTACCATGAGCAATACATTGGGCAGTCTCAATCAAAGACAGGCCAATAAACAAATTACTGTAGCCCTTGTGGGTTACCCTTCAGCTATTGATAAAAACTGGGAGGTTCCACGACTCTGGGCGGTATTTATATATCTGTTCCTTATTTATCTATTTTGAGTGAAATTAATTGTGTTCACATTCTCAAGCTTGCCTATAATGTATTGAACATGCTGTATAGAATGTACCATCCGGAAAACAAACTGAACCAACTTACCCACAAACGCATCCACGGCCTTTCCCTGGTCCGCAAGACGGGTGACCACGCTAACCACATCCCCCAGCCCGACCCCCGTGTTGCATTCCGTGTCCACTACGCTGATATTGAAAGTGTAGCCCCCGTCCCGAATGTTGGTCATCTTGGGGTCAGCCAAAGCATGGTCCCTCGCCAGGTAAGCCGCTGAGACCACCTCATGGCCCACCTGTCTGGCTCCCTTCAGGGGTATCATGGCGACGATCTCAAACGTCTGGCGTGTCAGGCACTGAATGGTAGGGAAGGTGAGAAGCGCTAAGAAGATGGCTGCCGGATGGATGACGTGAATGGATTGATGATGCATTGTAGGTAATTTTAGGTACCGTAATTATTGATATCGATATTGATACTACTATGCATAATAGTGGCGATGATCGATGTATGGATCGATTACAATAATTTTAGATACCGTAGTTGAAATCGATATTGATATTACTATGGCGATTTCCGATGCACCCTGGAAGTTTCCTGGTAGGAGGTGACAATGCAATGCAAAGAAGATCTATGGTCGAAATTAATAGACCTCTTACGTTTCACGTTTTTCTGAGTCTTATTACAAAACTCCTTCAAAACACTTAAACTTTAGCTATACATCCTTTGGCCAGTACACGGAACGATTGTCTACTCAGGTTATATTACGGATTTTTGCCAGTAGATGATTGTAGAAATATTAAAACATTGAATCCTGTAAGAAATGTGTACATCCTCTAGAATGAAGTCCTTGAGTGTTTGAATTATTTTTTTCCTATCCCATCGACAATTTTGATTGGTTCTCATTCACACTGTAACGTTGTTGTCACTACTAGCATCTGAATGAAAATCCACAGTCTTAATGAAGAGAAAATTTGCACATGTTTATCACAAGAAGACTTAACTTAATTTCAGAAAAAGGGAGTATCTAGTTATGAAATTCCAAATCAGGGACAACACAAAACGCTCCCAACTTGAAATGTTACTGTGTTGTCGTTTCTACTCATGATTTCACCATCTTTATGAAAATGCGATTTCGTGAAGGTGGCAAGATCGTGAAGAAGTGACGTTGAAGAGGTTGCATCAAGTATCTATATCTGAGGATTAAAAAAATAAGTGATTACTTATAGGAAACATATTTCTATTAAAATATTGTATGATTAATGGACAAATCTGAACGTAATATAAAACAGTTTATAAAGTTTTCAGTTTTACGCTCCTACAGACGCTTTAAGGTACTTTCTGAGGCAAGACCTCCTGTTTATAGTCCGTCTCCGATAGCACTTGAACCCACACAGCCGAAATAAAAAAAAAACCCACAACCAAATCAGCTATCCACTATCTGAAAGAGTGGCTTGCAAACTCAAGTTGTACTGTGAAGCTATGCTATATTCTCAGATACAATCACCACAGACGACAGGCAAGTTTCCTTGCGACGTAACACGTTTTCACCGCTCAGGAAATGCCCGAAGGAAGTTACCTAGTATTAGTAGGAGGTGACATTAAAAGAAGATAGAAGATCCATGGTCGAAAAGAACGGCCCTTTTAATCTTCACGTTTTCATTAGTCTAATTCCAAAACTCTTTCATTACCCATAATCCCTAGCTATACACTCTTGGACCATGACACGGACAGGAAAAGACCGTCTACTGGTATTTTATTACCCTTTTTGCAGGTTAGGTAAAAAACACTTTTCTTTGAGTAAAGAGTAGTAACTAAGAATTATTTCTATGTGACCTGTTCCAATAAAAAAGTAACTGTGGGCTGATCACCTGCTTGGACTAATATCTTGATCCAGAGTAAATCCGCTTTATAGAGCGGGCCCTACACTGTAATGGTAACAAGGAATTGGATAAGAAAGAAAGAAAGGTTCCGATAAAGGAGTCGGATTTATAGATTTAAAGATATGGGTATAATCATTGTGGCAGCCAATCCTCTTTCCGATAATACTACATTACGAGATAGGCTTTTCGGCTCAGAGATATTGTCGAGTAAGGCTGGTGGGCGTAGAACGTCATAACAATGATCCAATGATGCTTTTTCATTACTGTTTGGAAAACTGATTCTACGACTTACGATTTATTTTGTTGGACGAGGAAGTTTTTGTGGAGGAAAAGGTGTATAGAATTCTCGACGTCAAATCCTATATTATGGCGTAATATATAATCTTAATCCAGTTATTGTCCACGGAGATAATCCTATGATGCAACTCTATGAAACAAATCGTGTCTTATTATGAACTGCGCGTCATGGTAGGAAGCACACGGCTCATACAAACAATTCCAGTGAATGTGAGAAACTCGTAAACGTGTTTGTTACTAATTGTTTGATTGATTAATTGATTAATTGATTAATTGACTAAGTGCACTAAATTGAGGGAAGTTATGGACCAAAGAGTAAAATGATAAATGATGAAGATGCAAATATTTTCAAAGGACAAAAACAGGGGTGACCAATGTTTTGGTTTAATACCTTCACCAGCTAACAAACAACGTTCTACATCACTGTTTTTTTTTTCCTTTTGTAGTTTCACGTTTTGCCCTACCCTGTGATGGTAACAGGGAATTGGATAAGAAAGGAAGAACGTTTCACGTTTGGCCTACCCTGTGGTGGTAACAGGGAATTGGATAAGAAAGGAAACACGTTTCACGTTTTGCCCTACCCTGTGATGGTAACAGGGAATTGGATAAGAAAGGAAGAACATTTCACGTTTTCATTTTCTTTCCCCCTTTGAAAAATCAAGCCCCATTCATTGACATGACACCGTAAACCAGTGTTTGGGCCGGCAGCTCCTCGTCCCACCACTAACGACACACAAGACGCCTACAATTCTGATAGGAGGATTCTCAGAACTATACGATCAATTATTGTTTCAACCTTGATCTTCGAGTGATATAAGTACTCGACTTAATTTGAACCTTGCACAGGAAGGAAAAGTTGTTGCACCAAAAGACCTCTCATCAAGGACAGCTGCGAAAGCGATGCGTTAGTTACGCACAAAGCGGACTGGATGTAGGTAGCTATTGTTGGTGTACTGAGAAGACTGGAGTGATAACAAGGGTAGTCTAGTAATAATGATGATAAGCTTTGCGATAATGATGCATGCATGGTGGTGGTGAAAGCACTAATAAAAAGAACCGGGGTCATTATGCAGTGTGATGATATCAATAATAACCTTAACCACGCTGTTTGATATTCGTCAAGGACAACATAATTGGTATCAAGGATAATCTGTATTCGTCAAGGACAACATAATCTGCATTCGTCAAGGACAACATAATCTGTTTTCCCTCAACCGTAATGATGTAAATATTTTCCCTCTGAGAATCTCTAATTAGGTTATCTATTCTGCCCCTCAATGCTTGGTTTAAAGGTTGTTTAGAGGCCGCATCCCCTCTGAAGGACATTTCATCAGAAGATGAGCAGTTGCAGCAGGGGTCCAATGGATAGTCGCAGCGTCGATTCAACTCTTTTTAAATATTGAGATCTCAGGTTGAAATATACCTAAGCGTTATATGGCTATAGATTGTGTTGCTCTAAAGAACTCCTTTTGTCTACTGGCTAGGACTAGTACTAACAAAATGCAACTGCAAAGACCACATGCACCGTTTTTGGAATTAACAAAAAAAAAAAAAACACCCCCCCCCCCCCCCCCCCCCCAAAAAAAAACCCCCCAAAAAACAACAACAACAACAACAAAACAAAAAACAAACAATAATAACGATGTTAATGATAACAAAATTGATACAAAGATAATAATGATACTATTGCTACAAGTAACATTTTTATACTACAATTATGCCTCCTCCTCCTCAATAACCACTACAGTTACTGCTACTGTAGGTTGAGAGTAGCAGCAGCAATAGTAGTAGTTGCAGTAGTATGGCCTTTAGTGGGAGTAAGTAAAGGTAGCAGGAATGATAATATTGATAATAATAATGATAATAATAATTAATGATAATAATAATGATAACAATAATAATAATGATAATAATATCAATAATGATAAATAATAATTATAATAAAAATGGTAGTAGTAGTAGTAGTAGTAGTAGTAAAAGTAGTATAGTAGTAGTAGTAGTAGAAGTAGTAGTAGTAGTACTAGTAGTAGTAGTAGTAGTAGAAGTAGTATAGTAGTAGTAGTAGTAGAAGTAGTAGTAGTAGTAGTACTAGTAGAAGTAGTAGTAGTAGTAGTACTAGTAGTAGTAGTAGTAGTAGTAGTAGTTGTAGTAGTAGTAGTAGTAGTAGTAATAGTAGTAGTATAGTAGTAGTAGTAGTAGTAGTAGTAGTAGTAGTAATAGTAATAGTAGATATTAGAGACGGTCACAATAATGATGTTGATAATGGTAATGAGAATAATAATAATAATAAATAATGATAATGATAATAATGATAATAATAATGATAGTGGTAATAATTATAACAATGATAATTATCATGATAATAATAATGACAGTAACAACAATGATAGTATTAACAATATCGAATATTATATTGTAATGTGATATCTTAGTTACCCGTTCAGCAAAGTGTGTCAGTCGTAATCTACTTAATATTATTGCTTTCAACATATCATTATGAAACGCACCAGGATTCATATGTTCGAAAACCAGACGGAATAAAACTCCTATAATACTCTGCTAACACATGCTTACTCACAGGTTCAGCGTGTCAAGTAATCCCTAGTGAAAAATATACATTACGTTATGTACATTGACTAACATTGATGTGGTCTAGCATGCAGTGTGAATGATATGAAAATATGGTGTATTCTTTCATGAAAGTTCAGTTCGTGTACTTATTTGATAGCAATCAAAACTCAAATTTTGAAGTTTTACGCCCTTTTCAACACATAAATGTCATATTAAAGGCGGCTCTAAAGAAATTGCGATTCCACATGAATATCCAGGGCAGAGCCATGACAACTCTAAAAGGACCGGAAAAAAACCCACGCTTGACCAGCCCGAACCCAGTATTCCGCGTCTGAAGACCACTGAGCCACGGACGCCCCCCAAAAGCGATATTAGACGCCTGCATATTTACCATAAGAAGATGGGTGAAACTTGTCGATCAAATGAAAGGTGTAGTCTATAAAAACATAATAGGTGAATTTGTCTGAGAAATTACCGCAAACAAAAATTATGTTCGCCCGTTATTGGTGCAAATAATGATAAAGATTGTATTAACAACAAACGCAATGAACGTTTCAAAATATAAATGATATGATTGCGTTCATAGATTATCAACACTATTGATAAATTATCAACACTATTGTTGTTATTTTGAAAAGTTCCCACGGCGCAAAACTGATAACTTTAAACTTTATTTATTGTTACTATCATCTTTTCAACCATTCCTATTCTGACGATGATGTTGGCAATGATATTCAGAATGCACATTATATGATAATAATTCTGACGATGATGTTGACAATGATATTCAGAATGCACATTATATGATGATAATTCTGACGATGATGTTGGCAATGATATTCAAAATGCACATTATATGATGATAATTCTGACGATGATGTTGACAATGATATTCAGAATGCACATTATATGATGATAATTCTGACGATGATGTTGACAATGATATTCAGAATGCACATGATAGGAATGGTGGGAATGATGTTAGTAAGAATCGAAACAAGTTTAAAGTCATCCAGGTTATAGTCCATCTCCGATAGGGCTTGATTCCATGGGGAATCCACAATATCAGAGCCATACAAATTCTAGAGTTCAAAGTAAAAACAATCCTTGCATCGTCGTCAGGATCCGAACCCCACGACGCCCCCCCCCCCCTGTCCTCCTCTCCGCTAGTAACAACAAAACAGAGATATTTAAAAAATATTGATCTTTCTTTCTTATCTTTCTTTATCAATAACCTTTAGTACATTTCGGTGAAAGGAATTTTAAAATACTAATAATGATTATGATAATGATGCTGAGTATGATATTAATAAACAAATTACGCTGCATTATAAATACCCTTTAAGGCATAGTGGTTCAGAATAAATCACCGAAATGTCCTATTGTCATGCTCGGTCCATTTCACAAACACATGACATCAGATCACACAACATGTCTATCGAAGTTTGTAGGCATCGGAATCAAGTAACAGGCAAGCAAAGGGGAAAACAAGAGCGACAGAGAGTGAGTGAAAGTAGAGAGGCGGGTGAGGTTGGCGAGAGGTGAAGAGAGGTGACCGGAGAGTGTGAGCACTGCTTGATACAAATAACAAAAACGCCACGCGCATCGGGTGCTGATCTTTGGCTGTTCAGTGACAGCCTGTCGCGTTTGCCAGACGGAACTGTTGGTTTGTGTTTATTGCTTGTCCCCCCCCCCCCCCCTCTCTTCCTTGGATAGGACATGGCAAATGGAGAGAATTATTGATGGAATGGATAACAACAAAAAACAATAATGATGATGCTGATAATGATGATGATGATACTAATAATGATAATGATAATAATGATAATGATAATGATAATTACAGTAAAACTATTTAAAATGATGACGATAATGATGATAATAATGATAATAGTAGTAGGAGTAGTAGTAGTAGTAGTAGTAGTAGTAGCAGTAGTTGTTGTAGTAGTAGTAGTAGTAGTAGTAGTAGTAAATGGATGAATATGAATACAACGAAAATAAACAAACACTAGAAAAATCAACAAAAAAATGGTATCAGGAAAGATGCAATCGTGTCACGGTTAAATCAGTCGGTAGAGTGTGTGTTCCTCTGTTTCTGCCGAGGTGGAGTTTCCGTTGGCAGGCTTTTTTGCATGATTCTGACTGTTGCAATATCACTTTTCATCGTTTACATTATTGATTATAATATTGTCGATGTCTACGCCAAACCTGAATCATTAAGAAGAAGAGGAGGAAGAAGAAGAAGAAGGAGAAGAAGAAGAAGAAGAAGAAGAAGAAGAAGAAGAAGAAGAAGAAGAAGAAAAAGACGACGACGACGAAGAAGAAGAAGTGAATAATAATAATAATAATAATAATAATAATGATGATGATGATGATAATGATGGTAATAATGATTGTAATGATAAGAAGAAGAAGAAAGAGGAGGAGGAGGAGGAGGAGGAGGAGAAGAAATCAATCGAAAAACTTAGACCATTTTGTCACCTTCTTCACAGGATAAAATCCACTCCCAGTTTTGACAGTTCTAATCTCTTTCGGAGTGACGGATAGTTGTAAGAGCGTCTGGGCCGCAATCTCTGACTCGATCCCCACGGTGGACAAAACCACTTTTCTTTTACTATGGCTGTTTTCTGGCACTTTCACATTTTCCTACTTTTATTGATACTCTTTTGGGGACACTACGTTCTCAAACAAGTAGCGGAATTAAGATTATGAACTGTCAATGTATGGGAGATTACAATATCGTAGCGAACGTCCTGTCCCGGTGGTGAGGAAAAGACACAATGAGTAATATCTTTAAAGAGGATTATTTTCCTCTTTGAAATTTGGGATCTATTCAAGCTGTGTGTATTTGTGTGTGTGTGTGTGTGTGTGTGTGTGTATGTGTGTGTGTATGTGTGTCTTGGTGTGTGTGTGCGTGTGTGTGTCTGTGTGTTGGTGTGTGTTTGTGTGCATGCATTGGTATATTATGCGTGTGTATTGGTATGTGCTTGGTGTATGTTGATATTCATGTGTTTGTTTGGAGATATTGGTGTGTGATTGCATGCATGTTTCGGTGCGTGCGTGTGTGTGTGTGTGTGTGTGTGTGTGTGTGTGTGTGTGTGTGTGTGTGTGTGTGTTGCATGTGTGTTGGTAAGATTACGAGACAATTCATTAATCAACTGCCTGCGGCCATAATTACTCACAATACAACCTTAATTCAGTGACACACATAGGACGGGGTAGAAAGAGGTGGAGGGATTTAGAGGGGTGGGGCGGGGGGGGGGGGGGGGGGGTAG
>JARBEQ010122962.1:0-13624 GCA_030265355.1 Tritonia tetraquetra | reverse complement strand
TCGAGTAAGAGAGCTAACCAACTTTTCGAGTAAGAGACCTTACCAACTTTTCGAGTAAGAGACCTAACCAACTTTTCGAGTAAGAGACCTTACCAACTTTTCGAGTAAGAGACCTAACCAACTTTTGGAGTAAGAGACCTTACCAACTTTTCGAGTAAGAGAGCTAACCAACTTTTCGAGTAAGAGACCTTACCAACTTTTCGAGTAAGAGACCTAACCAACTTTTCAAGTAAGAGACCTTACCAACTTTTCGAGTAAGAGACCTTACCAACTTTTCGAGTAAGAGACCTTACCAATATAAGTACACACTTCTCGAGTAAGAGACCTTACCAATATAAGTACACACTTTTCGAATAAGAGACCTTACCAATATAAGTACACACTTCTCGAATAAGAGACCTTACCAATATAAGTACACACTTCTCGAATAAGAGACCTTACCAATATAAGTACGTACACACTTCTCGAGTAAGAGACCTTACCAACTTCTCGAGTAAGAGACCTTACCAATATAAGTACACACTTCTCGAATAAGAGACCTTACCAATATAAGTACGTACACACTTCTCGAGTAAGAGACCTTACCAACTTCTCGAGTAAGAGACATTACCAATATAAGTACACACTTCTCATTTACAAATTCCCCATGTCTTGAATCAAATGGTATTATTTTACTAGCACAGTGGGCTGATCACCTGCTTACCTTATCTACCTGATCCATAGTTTTCCAGCTCTTTGTTCAGCAATGCTGGGCATGGAGCTGGCCGCAACACTCCTCTGGGGTATAATGCGGTTTGGATAACGAAACAAAACAATTATTTTACAACACGCATTCATCAAGACGATGCAATAAAGTCTACTAATCTATATCTGTGCAGTATGTTTCCGTATTGCAACTATTCGGTTTTCAAATTCTCATGTTATCTAAATAGCTGCGTCTTTTAAGGAACAGTTCATAATGAGCCAAGTTCAACAAAACACATTTGAGCCGTACCGTACGTACTGTTTTAATAACCTTATAATATAGACGTCTCCCTGAGATTTTGTTGCCAAAATATAGTGGGTTGATCACCTGCTTGGCTTAATATCTTGATCCATAGAAACCAAGCCTCAGAGAGCTGGCCCTACACTGTAATGGTAAAAGGGAATTGGATAAGAAAGAAAGAATAATATAGACGACCTTGCTCCAATCCATAGTAGACTATCCCGCCTGTCCAATGCCTAAATCATGGTCTAAGCCCCTCAGCAATACAAGCATGTACTCCACGTTCGATTAGTTTTAATCAACGAAGTCATTATAAACGTGACATACAGCGAGAACAGGCATCACATTCATAATACTGGACACACACACACACACACACACACACACACACACACACACACACTTTGCAAACTAGAATTTGATATTAGCTATCTCAGACGAAAGAAACATGTTGATTTGAGAGGTATCAATGTTTTCGTCCAAATTAGATTGTAATTGCGATCCATTCTTTCCTCAGTAAAACACACACACACACACACACACACACACACACACACACACACACACACACACACACACACACACACACACACACACACGACCACCAACATCCAAATCAGACATGAAATGAGACACTGTCATTACAATAAGAAATTGAGAAAACACAAATGAAAGCATCTTCCATTGTACAATCTGATCAAAGACAACAGAAAAAGCAGCACATCTTTTATCCACAGTATTGTCATTTAATTTGACCATTTCTTGATAGCATTCGAAGATCACACAGTCTCCTGTTTGTTGCCAACAGTTACGATAATATGACATAGTACGTTCTACGTCGTTAGTAACTAGTAAAACATTTCGGAATGCTATCATCTCACCTGTTGATTTGGCAAGGTTTTATCTCACCGAAGTATAGTAAAAGGTTACGTGCTATTTCGGTGTGCTGCAGTAAAATATATCATTTTATCAACGTTGATAGTATTCAGGAACCGTAACTACGATGTTTTAAATATATATATATATAAATCACAAAATCGGATGGAGCGTAATTGGTGAGTTGCCAAAAGGTGAAGAGAAAGACCACAGACATGTCGAAATTCTGCCACAAATTCCACCTGGTCGTGTTTGTTTATCAACATTTTTTTTTTCATTTTACGTAATGGCTTGATAAAACCAGGATCTACCGTGATTTGGGTTAATGAATTTGAAAGAAAAAATATATCTGCGTTTAATCCAAATGTCCCTCTGATGTAAGAATCAGTCGTCTTTTAATCTAAATTCTTTTTTCAGTTTGAAACTAAATTCAGGGGAGAAAACCACGATGAATCTCAATCTGCAGGTATCCGTGTGCTGGCAGTATTCATCATGAGTGCGATGTTTACGTATAGAACCTCATGTCTTACGTCATAACTTATATTTTATGTTATAAGTCTAGTCAATTAATGGATACTCTATACAAAGTAATATCAGAGCGCTGAATGAACTCTCATAGAATTTGGTGACCAAACAGTCCGTCACATCGTTTTAACGGAGGGAGGATAATATCCTAAATATTATTTAGATTAAACTTTAAAAATTCCCTTTAAATTTTATTAATCCAAATCTCAACAGAGCCATGACGTAACAGTTTTTCTCCTCTCTTTGAGAAGTCTGGCACTGACAAACCAAAAGGGGGTCGCGAATAATGTTAATGGAACTAGGCATTAGCATACTTAGATAATATTATGGTTATTTTTGTGCATGTTTTGATTATTTGCATATGGACACGCACGGAAAACAACAGTGTTTGGTGGGTATTTTTGCGATGATTATTTCTTATGAAAGCGAGTTTATCAATATCAAAATGTTTTAAGAGCGTCAATTAACATTTTAAGGTCCCTGTTGATTTCCACCTGCTTTGGTGTCAAGAATGATTCCTTATTAACGTATTCTCCTAAACATCTTTTGAGCCGTATATTATCTTTTGTTTATCTACATTGCCCAATTTTATTTTGTTACTTTTAACATCCTGTGTCTTTTCTAACCAAGTTATTTAATCTAATCAAATTTGATCACCATACCCCTCCCTCTCCACCTCCCCCACCCCAGTACCGCAAGCCTCCACCCCCACAAAATCGTGCAAGACAAAGTAGGGCTCCAAGAGCTCTAAAGAGCTCCGCTGAAAATCTGGACATCTTCTCTGTAAGAAAATGCATGCGTCTTGTGGCCTATCGCTATTTCTACCTCCCCTTTTCGGTGTCTTCTCTTCTGCTTTCCTTCGCTTTTGGTGGTTTGTATCGATGTTCTCTATTCTCTTTTCGTGTCTTTTTCTCACGCATGCATATTGAAATCACTAAAACACGCATGTCAAAAGGTTTAAAGGAAGGCATTTGTTTTAGATATTTTCATTCAATTAATAATTCTAACGAACTTGAATTGGACTTTTTGGAAATATATTAATTAGTTTTCATGTTCATCCTCTTCTTCCTTATCATCGTCATCTCTATCTCTTGTGGTTTCTTCAATGTTAATCATCGTTATCATGTGACATGAATCAATGAGTAACTATCTATGTTGTCCTTGCATGCCATGTCTCTGACAGGAACACAACAACGACGTGTTTGAATTCAACGAGGACGCCACTATCAAACCATCTGGCACTGCCGGTAATAAGCCTCCTCAGCAGGAAAAAGACAGCGATGAAACTGATGCTGTGAACAACGAAATTGAGGAGAATGGCAGAGTCAAGATGAGAGGATCCTCCCAAGGACGTTCCTCCATGTTGGAAGACATCAACAACACTCTGGCATCCATCCATCTGGAAGCATCCTCTGTGCCCGCTGAAGTCACTGCCTCAGTCGAGGAAAAAGCACAAGAGGTCAAGGAAGACCTCACAACAAACATCGCCACGACCCTCAATGCACAAGTTGAAGAGGAAGTGAAAACTGTCAATGAAGAAATGAAAGAGGAGGTAGCTTCTGATCTGAAATCAGCCGTGGTGGAATCCCAACAGCTAGAGAAGGCGGCAGTTAATGCCAATGCATCAGTAATCTCCACATCCATAGACGAGGTGAAGGACACAAAGGAAGACGAGGACATTGAGGGAGAGATAGAAAAACAGGAAAATGAGATCGGGGAAAAGGCTGGAGGGTTGAAAACCGCATTGGAAGAAAAATCGACTGAGATTGTAAATGAAATCAAGAGTATTCTTGTGAACGGAAGCGAAACTGTCAAAGACGACGTAGGTGAAGTCGATGTTGAGCAAATTACCTGTGAGGTGAAAGAAACTGTTGAAAGTAAAGTTAAAGAAACTGTTGAAAGTAAAGTTAAAGAAACTTTTGGAGGAATAATGTCAGACTCCAGTCCCAAAGATGATACACCACAGCCCAACAATCACGTGGACGAAGTTATCACTGAGAAATCCTTGAATGAATTGGAAGAAAGTCCCAAAAAGGAAGTGAAAATCCCGCCAAAGGTGAGTCCCAAACCAAGTCCCAAAATCAAACCTAAAAGCATATTCCAAAACAGCCCTCTAACTGAGACAACATCTGCTAGTCTAAATACAGAACCGTCCCCTCCTGAGACCAATGGGGAAAAAACGAATGATGATGAGAAGGTTGTAGAAAAGGTTGATTCCCCTCCAGCAACACCGACCTCACCAACGTCTCCAACTTCCAAAGGCCAGTCAAGAATTCCCATGTCTAAAAAGACGAGTGGCATACCTAAGTTAGCATTCAATTCCTCTAAAAGTTCTAGCGCTTCTCCCCTAGCATCGCCAGACTCGGCAGCTAAAAGACTTGATCAAGCAGAGGAGATTGCCAATAAAGTTCAAAAGGAGGTGGACAAAGCAGAGGCTGGAAATGATCTCAAGACAAATGACGATGCACCAGCGACCCCTACCTCCGAACAACCTGAATCTGAAATGAATAGCAGCACCTCATCTCCATTTAATGAAGACAACCGAGACTCGAAGAGAAAGTTGATGAAGCTACGTTACAGTGGAAGGAAGAAGTCCTCGGAAAGCAAATCGGACGAGTCCGGGTCTGATAGAGGCTCGAGAGCTGGGTCGGAAGCCAAATCTGATGATGGAAAGAAGACAGCTGATGACAATGAGGTGGACAAGAACAGCCGGATACCTGTTAGAGGAGGTTGGTATTTACAGCACAATTAAATATGACTCCTGTTATAAACTGTGAATTTATTTTATCATCATTTAAATGCCACGGTCTTTAGACCTGGCATTTTAAAAATTATACTTTTATTCACTAATAAAACAATCTTAACACCGTAAAAATTTTAATACTACTAATATTTACTAGGATAAGGCAGGGTTTTTAAAAAATAATAATTTGTCGTTGGCTGGGTATTGTTGGTGTTGGTGGTGGTGTTGGTGTTGGTGGTGGTGGTAGCGTCTTATTTTTATTTTTATTGTTTTAACTAGGTACCTACCAATTTGTAATTAGATATCATTATTAGCCTTTTCAGAGCTTAAAAATATTGACTTTCAAATAAATACTCTATTCTCTTTAAATAACGATTTTTGTTTTCAGGATCAAAGCCTAGATCTAGTCCCCCCAAAACTCTTGGAAACCAATGAAGAGCAAATTTCTGTCATAGCAGCATCTGAATCCGAACTGGATCCACAATTGCCCCAGCTCGATGCTCCTGTCAAACCTGTTAGTTAGGACCCCTCATATTTTTTATAGCATCAGGTAAAGTCTCAGACTTGCCAACAATAAGACCCACACCGCATCTCATTGACAACATCATAGAAACCAGTTTGTGTTTATAAACACTAGCATTATTATCATTCATAGAAAATTATCTGGGTTATTGAATTGCTAAACCAAAGATTTTCCTCTACAATTTTTTTTTCTCCCTTTATTAAGACTTTTACGATTCATGCTGAAAATACAATGTCTTGTTTTCTTCTTTGTAGAAAAATATCTTACAAAAAACATCTTTTTCATTTCTGTTGTTGAATTGTTTTTATTTTTATTCTGGGAGAGGTGAAAATGCACAATGTCCTTATGTTAAAATTTGTTTAAGTGTTTCGTTCACGGAAAAAGAATATATCTATATTTATCAAATAACGGTCACACATTTTCCAAATAAGCTAAATAATACATATTTGTAAGCAGTATGAAAAGAGTAAAATTAGGTGTTTCTCAAATAACTAGCAGGATTTATTACTATATATCACACCCATTTTAATGTCACAGTAAAAATGCCCCTCAGTAACTGCACACATATAAATATATGTCATTTACCCAGAAACCCTTACATCTAACACCTCAGGTGTGTAATGCAGTTGGGTTGTGTTTTGATATCATTATCATCCCCATCTCTTTCCCACCCCTTGTACTGCTACTTGTACTGTCATTAAATAGATGTCAACATCCCTCCAATGTTTTACATCTCAATGCATAATGAGTTAACTCCACATTGGAAAAACAATACTGTTAATTTCTTGAAGGTAAAAGTGATAAGCAGTGTGTAGTCCATGGCAAAGACCTGTTACTACTAAAGCTCTTGCTATAAGGAAATCAAGACACTATGAATGAACTGAGAGAAAGAGAGAGAATAGAGAGTGTGTGGGCAAATGGAGAGAACATTAAGAGACATAGAAAGGCTGTGGATTTAAATGTGGAGAAAGATGAAGCATGTAAAAATTATTGAGGATGACAGTTTTCCATAGAGATGTGTAAATAATGATTTTTGATGTACGTTACATAATTTGATTGTAATAATGTATGTAAACAAAAACTATTTTACTGCATTAGATAAAGGTGTATGTTTTTGTAATTAAATATTAGTTGACAAATATAAATGTCACTTTTTTTGTCCACAAAGAGCAATTAGTCATTAGTTTCTTGGTGCAGTTATAGTTATATTGTAAATACATAGGATGAAAATATTTTGCTGTTATAAATTACATTATATACTTTGTTATTTCTTGGTTACTATTGCATTATTCCAAGAAATTAATAAATATGGCATTGAATACTTTTGTACTCAAAACTGTTCCCAATTACTCAACTTGGTGCATTCGTTAAAATGAAAATATACCTGGCTAAATATTATCTGCTCTGTTTTACAGTTTGAATGTTTTGTGCTTGGATGATTATGTCATTGTCAGAGTCTCAGGGCAATTGCTTTACATGTCATAAACATCCAACTATGCCGTTTTCTGTGCCTGTGGATTATGCAAAACTTTTAAAACTTTTAAACATTATCTGAATGGTCTCACTGCAAAATCAAACTTAAGGTATGCTTAACATACACCTTTCAATTAATTGAATTCAATTAAATTTACATCCCACAAGTTGAAATCACATTTCACAACATAATAGAATAGTTAACTTTTTGAGTCATGAATCGTGTCATGAGAAAGAGAAGTGTATATCGTAATAGAATAGTTAACTTCTTGAGTCATGAATCTCGTCATGAGAAAGAAAAGGGTATATCACATGGCATCTTGTAACCAGGGAAAATTTAACAAACAAAAGAGGACACATGAATCTAACTCCTATTCAGTCTGTAATGACAGCATACTGCCACCATAAGGAATATGAGGTATTACATTAATAATTAATTTAAGGATTAAAAAAGTAAATGACTTCTTTATGTGTGAGGTCAAAATGACAGATATTCTCTCTTGATTGGGACAAAGCATAGTATCTACACATCCATCCGCTGAGCTTTATATATGTTCTATATTTTGTTCCTGATGGCTCCACCATTTGTAATCTCTATGCACCTGTACAATGATCTCCTGTATTAATAAAGGTATGCATTAAGCATTAGATAAAGAGAGAACAAACTTTTTTTTTTTGAGGTATCAAGACTAAATATGTTTAGGGTTCATTTTTGTAATATTTTCTCTGAAAACATAAAGTTCTTGATCTGGATCCTCTGGTGGTCTCATACCCTCTGCAATACTTCATGGTCTAATGAATTAATCTAAAGTAACTCAAAACCGACGTTTTTTTGTTTTGTTGCGTGTTTTAGGGCACTTTCAACACAAAAAGCTATTTTCAGTGCTTGTCATTACTGATAGGTTCCTTTATAATGTTAAAATACAATAAGACTAAGGGACTCTTTTAAAATGCCTCATAACTGATATCATATTATGTTAATAATGCATTAGTTAGTTTTTTAAAAACAAAACAGTTTTGTTTTGGGGGGTTTTTTGCGAAATTATGAGAGTCCTCACTTACTGTCATTTAAAACATTTTTATTTTAGATTTTCTTATAAATTTCTGACTAAACTAATGTTTCTTAATTTCAAAGCTAGGTGTTGCAAAATCATGAGAATGATCTTACGCATGCATCTTCTAATTTTTTAAATATCATTTTAAAATGCTAGTTAGGTGACACGCTGAGGCAGTGACACAGGGCTGTGTGATCCTCACGGAGGACTAAGGAGTTTGACCAGGACCTTGATCTGATGGGTCAGAAATCTAAGAACTGACATGTATTTTAGTGTTATCTAAAAAAAACAAATCACATTGCATATTTATGTCAATATAAGATATGGAAAAGAAAGACAAAATATCCCCAATAACTATGAAAAGTTATTTTCATGATGACGTACAAACTTTACATCCACACTGCTTGATCACATTAGGATTTCAACTTTTCTTTACTATAATCATGTATCTCTTTGTCCTAAAATTTCAGCATAACTTAAATATTGTCTATATGTAGGTATGGTATGCAAAAACTTTCAAGGTGAATAAAATGAATGCAGGTTTACAAACGGCGGTTTTTGTTACTGCTTTACCCTTGCGTTGGTACTGGGACTGTTACTATGAAATTGTATCTCGTGATTCTCAGGAAATCAATGCCCTGGAGCTGAGTTCAGAAACTGCATCCACAATCACCTTGGAAACCTAATAGAAGTCTACAGTTTTTATCATAAAACGTTTTATCAGTGAGAAGATATTTTGTTAACAGATTTCAAATGTTATTTTGATACCATATTTAGCTTTTGTATTGTTTATCAGTGCCTTGCCAGACCTCTCTCTTCAAATAATAGAATGTCTTGATATTAAAATCATATCTTCAAAATGGTATATGCAATTTGAGGATATCCTGCAACATTCTCTAAATAAAAGGAAGTGATATCAGATACTCTAAAGCAAGAGCAAAAAAAAATATTTATAGTGATGTCAAAATCAAAAGCACTGATAGAGAAGATTGGAGGAAAGTTACTCATAATTAACAATCCTCACGGCAAAAGGTAAAACAAGAAAAGATCAAGAATGAAAGAAACCAGAGAGTTGGGTGAACATTCTTTGGGGGGTGATAAAAGGCAATTAAAAAGTGAAGTTGATTGTGAGTGAATCACTAGCAGACATAAGTATGAGCCTTAGGGTTCAGAGCCTGAAGTGGTTTCTATGGTTTTAAGTGTACAGAGGACAAATTGTTATCTGTTTTCTCACAGGACTTTGCCAACTGTGGGCAGGTACACTCATCGCTACACCACAACTGTGAGCAGGTACTCATCGCTACACCACAACTGAGTGAGACAACTGGGCGTTAAGGACCTTGACCAAAAATACTAGTGAGGAGTTGAAAGCTTGATAATAGTGGTATCACAGTCATGCCACATACAAAGATAATACAATGTTAATAGTAGTTCATGAGTGCATTTAGGTATGATGTGCACCATTTATTCCTTACCTGCCGTGAGGCTTAGCCTAAAATTACAGTGAAGCACTGATGATTGAATACTTGTAGGCTTTTCAAATGTAGGTGACAAGAGACCAAAAGGTTAAGGAACCTTCTTTCATCATTAGGTTAGGCAAGTGGTATCCGAGGAGACAATTTCTATCCTCAAAAGAGAGTCTTTTTGGGTCATCTAGGGTTAGCATCATTGCTCGACTTGCCAAAGTTAAAATTTCATTGCAAAAGGTTTGTATCATTACTTGTTTTACAATCAAATATTATCTTCCCACTGAGTTATATACAATTTTACTTTAGATGGATCTATTATGTGCGTTACCAATGTTGACAACAATTTTAAATCCTGAATTGATAGATCGGAGATCAACTCATAGGTAACAGAAGTTGTTTCCGGTCACACCTCTCTGCTCAATAAATCGGAGTGAAAAAATGACAAAGAAATTTTCTGATTGGTTGAAATACTTCCTCATAGTTACGTCTGTATGGTCAATTGAGTGGTAACACAAAATAAAGTCGTGATTAAAATTGATTGTATATCATAAACCCCATGGAATTCAATATTTCATCAATCTGCCCTGAAAAAAATAGTTGATAATTTCTGCAGAATGTCCTCAAAATGCATACACCATTTAAAACCGTGTTTTATCAAACTTTGCAGCTATATTACGGAAATATTGTAGCATGTTTAAAAATGTAACGGTTTCTCACCCTGTATATCTATCACTTTGGTACTAACAGTATTTTTGTGAAAATCACAGAGCTTTTCAATATATTATTATTCATGTCTGCCTTGTTCTTTATCTACCCATGTTTTATTTACAACCATCAATAAAAGGAATTGTTCCATGTCCGAATCATTGTTTCATGTATACGATTTCACACTTGATCAGTTATTGTGTATCAATCTTTAATGACTACGGAAAAACACAAGCAGAGTGCATGTAATAAAAGAGAAAGAAGAGCTTGAATAGTGTTATCCTTTGATCAGTATCAACAATGATTATATATATATAGTATTAATCAACATGTTAAAGGTTATAAAAGCGTTAGAAAGTGTAGTGACATAGAAAAGGAATGCACTCTCTGAACATACAAACCACACACCATGAGAAAGAGAGACAACGAAATTAAAGTTCTAAAATTGTTCGTTTTACACCCTTGGTAACTCGTTATAGGTCATATCAAAGGCGGGCGCTACGATTTAAAGTCAATCTTGATTCCATAAGGAATTCACAGGGTCAGAGCCATAAAAGCTTTGAGAAAGTCCAAAGGAAAAATTCCCCACATTGTACCCAGGACCTTCTGCACTAGGCTACGACACTCCCCAAGTAAAGATACACACAAAACAAAGGATATGTATATAAACCAGCATTCACACCAGTCCAGTATTCAACCAAACACAAAGGCTATGGATTGGATCTCAATGGAAATGGAACCATGAGTAATACACTGAATGGTTATAATCAGAAAAGGCTAATAACAAATGTTTGTACCTTTTGCAAGTTCTGCCTCCCTTATGGATACAAGCTCACTGGTAATAACAGCTGGCAACATAAAGGAGAGTCAACTTATCACAAGTACACAGAGTAGTGGCCAGCCCAAGCACAGACCTTTGATAAATCTAGGAGCTAAAAATGAGATTCCTCAAAGGATATTGGGTGATACAATGAGATATAGGTTTCCCTGATTGTCATGTTACACTTTGGATAAGAAAAATACCCAAAGAATACACACCCACAACACTCGGGCAAATACAATATCTCACAGTTCTATAAGTGCACTATAATGTACAGTCGAAATGAAATGCTATTTTTACTCCCAAAGATTGCTTGAGAGCCCCTTTATATCATGTCAAAAAATAGGACTATTCCACATTGTATGAACGATGAAAAAAGACATGTTACACACAGTGTATCTCAGTTCTGTCACATTTTAAAGTTGTAGAAAACGAGGATGTCAGTCTTTAAAAGACAAATATGAGTCAATCGCGCAAACCGTGTAAGCGCAAATTGGATTCGAGTAAACTTTAAAGTCATTAAAGTCGTGTCAATTTGAATGCCGCAAAATGTGTAAGTCCGATTCTGTCCACTCTAAATCCAAACATGAAATAAATGTGGAAGTGAAAACAGCAGTCAGAGGTGTAAATGGTAAACGAAAAAAAAGTCTGAAAACATCAGTAGTATTATAAGTAGTAGTACAGCATTAGTGGTGGTGGTGGAAATAGTAGTAAGTAGTAGTAGTAGTAGTAGTAGTAGTGGTGGTAGTAGTAGTAGTAGTAGCAGTAGTAGTAGAAGTAGAAGTAGTAGTAGTGGTGGTAGTAGTGGTAGTAGTAATAGTATTAGTAGTAGTAGTAGTAGTAGTAGAAGTAGCAGTGATGGTAGTGGTAGAAGTAGTAATAGTCATAGTAGTGGTAGTACAAAATAAAAATGGATGACCATTACTACACTTTCAGCCCATTTGAGGAAAAAGCAAAAAGTCTGAAATGAAAGGTTTACACCCCTGAACAGTCAAGTCAATTGAAATGACTTTAAAACAGTGTTAACTTTTTTTCTTAGAATCATCACGAATTTTTTACTTACACAGTTTGGGACTGCTACCATCAACATATGCTTGCCTATCTGGGCATTTCCAAATAATGTGGACAAATTTTTGGTTCACAAGATCACAGAATAATGGGTTATTTTATCGTAAAGGACAATGCTAACAAAAAATAGGAGGAAGTTTTGAGATGACCTCATCAGTAATGAAACACAAAGTCAAATTAAAAAACAAGAAAAACTTGTCAATCAATCAGAGTACTGTACTGTAAAAATGCTGGTTTTGAAAATAGTTGTAGACAACTTCAGTGCTCAAAACAAAATCCCCTTTTAATGTATGTAGGCACTTATAAATTGTGCATCACTTTCCTGCACTGCACTCTTCTAATGTTCATATTGCACATTTAGAGCGTCTGTCCACAGCCTTCACTGTGCTACACAAGCATTTGACTGTGAGCCTTTGCATAAAGTGTTCATTGGACCCAGACCAAAGCGGCCAGAAGCCTAGTGTTGAATAGTAGTCATTTGCAAAAGTATGTATGCTTGTGTAGCGTAGCGAAGGCTGGGGACAGACGCCCTTATGTTGCATGTAGTAAAAATGTCATTGAGTGGTATGGCATATTGCTACATGCAATCGAAACAAGGTCTGATTACAATCAATTACTCAATACTGTGCAGTATAGCCCTCTGGTCACAGTTGTCATTACAGTAGTATCCGGTTAAACACACAGTGCTTGGGAAGCCCAGGTAGCGTGCGTTTAGGAGATGCGTGCCTTTATAAAAAGTAGTATAACAGTATACTGATTATATAGAAAAAAAATCTGTCATAGTGCTCAGCCGTTCGTTTACCCGAAGCGTGCTTTTATCTGGTGCACGTTTCTTCTTCTTCTTCTTCTTTTCGATCTCTCAGATGGGCGGTGCACGTTTAACCGGATACTACTGTATTGGACAGTAAATGAATAAATCTTTTCCCGCTAGAAACTCCCTCCTAGACTTATGTGGCTGCCTTGCATCACAAAGATTTTATGCAGATGTCTATCATTTGTACCCCACATCATCCCTGCCCACATTTTAGTTCGCGAGTGAAACTAAACGGCAGTAGTTTCCTTTTAAGGCTCCGTAGTAGATGTCAAAGACTTTCACCCATCAAAAATCAGGAAAGTCGTAACTAAATCTTGACATCAGGATTTTGTTAATAGTGCAGCAAGTCTTAAGTATAGCATAAAAATGATATGAATGGTACTCGTTGTACCTCACATGTTTGGTGTACAACTAATTTTATACATATTATACAACACTGTTCAATTTATTTAAAAAGACAAAAAGACAAAAATCTGGAAGTAGCTTAAATGAGAATGTAACGCTGGTCATTAGGATGGGCAAGGAAAGATAGTGACAAATGAAAAATTGCGTAAAACTGTGGATGTCT
>JARBEQ010122851.1:0-13626 GCA_030265355.1 Tritonia tetraquetra | reverse complement strand
GTATCTTTTATGGCTGAACATGGGGTTGGCCCCAACACTGCTTTTGCGGTATTAATGGGGTTCGATCAAACAAACAAACAAACGTCTCGTCATACAAAAGAAAAAAAATTGTTGAAATGTTCTTACAGGATTGATGGTATTCTCAGTTTCCATTAACAGGAATAGAATGGCTTACGTTGCATCATCTGAGGCAAGGTGACCAAGTGGTAAAGACAGACGATGTCCATGTCGAGCGATGTGGGTTTGAGTCCAACTTCAGGTACTTCATTTTTTTTCTTCCTTGAGCAATATATTTAACTCTAATTGCCTCACTACATCCAGGTGTAGAAATGGGTTTTTAAAAAATCAGTTATAGACCAGCAACCTAGCCAGAAAGTGAGAAAAATGTTGCTTGTTTGATCAGACAACCGATTGGTTTGCTTCCCGCTCATGCTTACCTCATCACTGTCATCAGGGAAGTAGACTTTGTGAAGGATCTGTGTGGTCTTGCGTTGAATTGCCTCCACCTCCACTTGGTGGGGGGAATACTTGCGCACTCCATTTCTGGAGAAAAAGGTACAGCATGTGAAAACACAGCAAACACAAAAATAAAAAAATAAAAATAATAATAATAATTTTTTTTTTAAATGATGACAAAAATAATAATAAAAAAAGTATTAATCAATTTAAAAAACAGAAACCTCCCAAAATATACAACAAAAAACAAAACACATTGGTTCCCAACAAATCTCAGTTGTGCTTTATTCTATCTGCACTTTTCCTTGTTTTGAGAAAACAGGATTCACAATTTCGATCACATCCATTTATTCGCTGTGTCATTTGTTTTGTTATCCAAACCACATTATACCCCCAAAGGAGTGTTGTAGCCAGCTCCATGTCCAGCATTGCTGAGCACAGAGCTAGAAAAACTCTGGATCAGGTAGATAAGGCAAGCAGGTGATCAGCCCACTCTGCTTCGCGGTGTCATAAGATTTTCATAAGAATAACTCTCGAACGAGTGCATGAATTTTGAAGACCTTAACTGAGATGAACGATTAATAATTGTTTTCTCTTGACACACTCATCTCCTTTTCAGCTAAAATTGGAGATTGAATAAAGCAGTACTGTAGTGACAAGATAATCAAATTTCTCCCGATTTGCAGCATAGATACCTGAGGCACTTCTGAAGGCGATTAAGGCTGTCCGAGGCCATGCCGATGTGTGTACGAGATCGTAGGAATTTGGTGAGTTCCTGTAAAAGGTTAGTACTGGGAGGGAAACATCCACAGGCCAACCACATCAACTCCCATCCTCTCTCCTCGCTCACCCTGAAATTACAACCAAACACATTGAAAATGTTATAATTAGCTGTTTAATTGCAATTCATTCAATCACACTAACTATGACAAGCGAAGAGACGCCCATAACAGTAACAGAGAGAAACCTGAACATATCTGAAGGGACACTACGGTTGTGATTTTCGTCACACAGGCTCAAATGCTGCCGTCCATATGGGTCGGATACTACAGGAGCTCAGACTAAAAATAGGTGTTATGAAAACAACCAATCTTGACAGATTAAGCCATTTAGATAAGAGCGAGTGATGTCAGACTCTCCCCTCCGACCAAAGCTCCAAAAACTATGGGGCACTGCTAATGACCTAAGGAAAATGTTCCAATTCACAACATCTGCTGGAATTAGAATGTAAAAAAATGTCAAATGGAAAGAAGAAGATTAAAATTGATAAAGTACACTTTAATAGAGAGACTCGTATATATTATTAGTTTCTTGATCCCAAATACTAAGATATCATTACCATGCCTGCCAACTCTAACCAAAGTAAAAACATGACATTAAAAGAAAGAGGAACAAATATCATGAATCTCCACCCCCCTAATAAAAAATCCAAAACAAGATAATTTTTTTACAACGTTACAAACAGGACATAATAAAAATAACTAAGAACAAAACAGTGTGAATCCTCATCTACCCAAATATCATTATGATTTGCGTGTATATGTGTCATGCAACTTATAAGACTGTCCGTACTTGTTTCTGTTTTCTGTGAGCTGCTTCATGATCTGACAGTAAACTTCATCTCGGAGAATTTCCTGGTATTGAGGAAAAAATAGAAACACCATTGCATGATTACATTCGAAACATGTTTTAAGAGACACAGAAAAAGCATTTTACACTGGAACGTAAATATCATTTTGCTGACGAGAGAAAAAAGTTCCAAACTTTAAAATTTCATGTTTTTTTCAAAACAGAAAGTTCATATCAAAGTCAGTTCAATGGAACTTGAAGATTCCACAGTGGAACCATGAAAACTCTGAAACATCTGAAGATATCATCATGCTGAAGATGGGACATGAATCCTGACCTCTGCATCCAAAGGTAAGTGACAACCATTCCGCTAGGATTATTCAATAAAAATCAGTCAAAACAGACAATTAGATACGTTCAAAAGTGACTAAAAACAGGACAGTCCCTTTAAAAAATAGGACTGGGTATGTCTGTTGTAAGGGATCATGACTTAAGTAATTGAATTCGTGGATGAAAGAAGATGTCTACTCACATTGTTAATGGGGCTGTTAAAGATTTGGTCTGTGAACTCGTTGGCAATGCGACTCCTTCTGCTGGGGTGATCTCCCATGTATTTCAGGATAGGTGAACAAACAGTTAAGGCATTATACTATTACTACTTCAAATCAATTTTAGAAGGCATTATACTATTACTAATCAAAATCAGCACAATTTCAGTAAAAATGATTTCATGCGTACTTGGTCTACAACTGAAAATCAGATTTCTTGACTTTGGCCCCTTTCTTCGGGCACGCATACATTGACATCTTTGGGTTTACAAATGTGAGGGCCCTGGCAGAAAAGCAGTTAGTCTCAGAATACAAATTTTGAGATGAATGTTGTTATTAATTTGAGAGCATTGTTTTTTTATTTCATCCAAATTGGATTATCAGAACCAAAGATTTCAAAGTATTTGTGTCATAGGGGCGTGAAACATACAATAGATCAAATGAGCTTTAAAGAAGAGTGAAAAATGACTTTTTGGACTTTATGACTTCATTTCTCAAAAACAAAAACCTCGGCTGGTCGGGATTCAAACCTGAGACTTTCGATCCATGAGAAGTGCACTATCACTGCCCTGCAGTGCTGCCTCGTGTAAAGTTTTAGCATTAAAATGTTTTGGCTATTGTTTTATCACCCATTCCCAAATGTCATAGACTAGATCACCTGTCCCTATGCTATTGTCTAGATTCTAGATCAAGGATATCCATAAAGCACTGGCATGACTCCAAACTTTGCTGTTCTTTCCCTATCAGCTTCTTCAACAACGGTTGTTTCAGGGGGTCCTTGGAGTGTCTCCACAGGTCTTCCTTGCGGGCCCTCCGCTGTTTGTTCAGGGTGCCTGTCAGGGTACGCTTGGGTGGGGCTCTGGAGAAAACAATTAAAACAATAAAAGGGATATCATCTATGTCTTAAACCTAAAAATAAATCAATCTTCTTTGTGTTAGTCTGTGCTAAATCAATCAATTTAACGAGCCAATACCAGGCACTTCTATCACATTCACTCATTATTCTATCCTTTTAAACTGGGGCTTATTTCATTCCATAAAAATAACAAAGGTAACGGAACCTGGGACCCAAAACTATATCATCTAACGGGTTATGTTACAATGACTCAGTTGGGAAAAAAAAATCATAATTTCATAATAAAATCAACAACCAAATTTTTTTCTTTTTTTAAAATCATGAAAACCCCTTCCCCCCGACCCAACCCCAATAAACAAACAAAAATAAAACATCAGACCAAACTACTGCCGATATATTTCACAAAGGCAGGACAATGTGAGTGAGGTAGAATCCATACAAAACCTGCCCCTACCTGAAATGGTCATAGGAGTATTGTTCCAGCGTATGCTGTACCGTCGTGTCCTGGGGCACCTCTTCTGTCTCGGGGGTGAACTGCTCACTCAGGTTGCCAGATTGGACAAACAAATTCTGGAATAAAGTAAGGAATCGTAATACAATCAAAAATAAATGTTGACATATTTACTCCCTTACATAATGGCTGGAAGGACACACACACATTCGGAAGGAAAGTCTCTGTTCTTATGGGAGTTTTGGCCGTACCACAAACCAGAATGTATCTCTTTCTTATGTACGATGTTTTCATGAATATAATGTATGTAATTAATGGCGTGGCTATTTGTTAATGTAATAATTAATTGATGGACTCTCATCAGTCATTATTATCATCATCACCATCATCATCATCATAATCCCAAAAGGACCCTTTCAATCCCCCCAACATAGGACCCTTTCAATCCCCCAACATAGGACCCTTTCAATCCCCCAACAAAGGACCCTTTCAATCCCCCAACATACCAATATCTCCGGTGGAGGCTTGATAATGGCTGGAAGGACATACACACATTCAGCAGGGAAGTCTCCCTTCTTCCCGGTGTTGGAGTTTTCGCCGTAGCACCAACCAGAATTCATCACTGTCTCTCCGTTTTGCTGGTCAAGGATGATCAGCTCTCCTTTCTTGAAGGTCAAGAATGTTGACCCTTCACCTGCACAAAATGGGTGAATATTCATCAGTCATAGGAGACGAGTATGAACTTTAAAATGATCTTCAAATGTCAAAAGGAGAGTAAAACTGATAACTTTGAATTAATTTGCTATCAGGTAACGATGCCTTGCTCACAGTGCTTGGACACCTCCGTTCATTCTAGTGGTCATACCAGCACAGACCTTTAGTCAATAAATATCTCTGCCTTACTCCACTACAAGGTTCTAAAGTTGTTAAATTTACACCCTAGGCAACTCATTACAGGTCATATCACAAGCCGGACATCCGGTTTGTAGTCCATCTCCAATAGGACTAGATTCCATGAGGAATCCACAGGGCCAGAGCTATAAAAACTCCAAGACAGTCCAAAGGAAAAAAATCCTCACGTCATCCCTGAGATTGGAACGTTACGACATTGAAGTACAGATACACAAGTATGTTAAGGTTACAGTATCATCCTACACTCAACCCCAATCATCACCTCCAACATTACGATAACTACAATGAAAGGAGGTGCATTGCATGTCCAAAATCTAAAAGTTCTGGTCTTTGTGTAGTTCAGATAGTATGCTTTCATTAGTTTTTTTTTGTGTCCAGCTAATCATAAATAATGTACCATAAATTTTTAAAAAAATGAAATTATCTGTTCCTATATCAGCTCTTAAAGAGTTAAAAATATAATTGTTCGTACCTGGTGATGAGTAGTCCTGGATAGCGATGACGAACTTTGACCTCTTCTTGAGGCCTTCAAGGAAGGTAACCACCAAATCTCGTATGTCTTCGGCATTAGGAGAGGTGAAGGTGTACTCGTCTCCCTTCACTGTGGCCAGGGTGAAACTCTGACCGTGCATTTTGCCAGTTCTGGACAGGATTCAAATAAGAGGAAAACAATATTATGCAAAGGAAAATTGTCTTTTTCTTTTTCATTTAATTACCAAATGGTACCTTTAGGTGTTGGTTCACATATTAGTTACATGCTACTGATGGCATGGTCAACTCTTTCCAGACGTATTGCCACTACATGGGTAACGTAGACGCGTCTCGTCTCATAACTTTTATCTTCATTTTCTCAATTTCCTCATCTTCTTTTCTTTTTAGATTAATTTCCTGGTGTTCTCCATTGGATACTGAACAATTTGATGTACAATATGTCTATCTAGCGCTACTATTTTTCGTGTTATAACATTTCTAGTATTTTCATGTCAAGCGGAAACCATACGCACATCTGGAAAGAGTTGTCCCTTTAAGGTAAGGTACCTTTATTGATCCGTGAAGGAAATTACAATGTTTTTCGTCAGAGAAAAATAGTCAATAAACAAAGCAGAATACATTAATTACATAGAGTCATCGACAACTTAGACACTATAAATGATATTTAGTTTACTGGCATCGCAGACATATCTAGCTTAATTAGTCAGGTGCATAATTTGACAAATAAAAAGGAAGCATGAAAAGGATTAAAGTCAATCAGATTTCTTACCGGCTGCTCGACACAGCAGTAATTTCAGGGAAAGACAACTCCAAAAGCACAGCCTCTTGATCATCCACAACGTAGACCCCTGTCCAGTTGACGGCAATGATGACATCGTTCTTGGGCAAGCTGGGGCCAGAGAATTTGTACGCCTCGTAAAATCGGGAGAAGAGTAGAGGCCACTTGTACTTTGCATAGCTCACAACGTCTTCTTTCACCTGGTGCGGAGAGGAGAAAAATCTTAATCATAATTTTATTTCTGTGATTCCCAATTTGTATGGATAGCTCAAGCTATTCAGCTGTTATCTCTCTAATTCTGGCGTGATGAAGTTACAGCTAAGAGATGGCTGTGCGACCCTCACTGCAGGCATGCCCCCTGGTCAAAAGAAAAAAGCCTGAACTCCAGCGCCATGAGCGTACTGGAACAAAATACTGCAGTATACGCATAAATAGTGACAGTGTTAATTTGTCTAGATATTGCTGCTCTTTTCTCACATAGGATATTTTCATTTGGTTGAGAAATATGCTCCCATCTACTGGCCATAGGGCATTGAAAAGTCAAAGTATAGACGGAGGTGCAGAGCTGTCGGAAAAGCCAGAATTTCTCAAAAGCCGGATTTAGCCGGAAAAAGGACATCCCTGTCACTGTTCCACTTCATTTTTCTAGGTCTAACACAATATCCTGCTTTCCTCAATATCATTATCATTTATCAGTGATAGTTCTATTTCATTTCGCTTATTGAATGATGGTTGAAATAAAATTTAAAGTTTAAAGTTTTATTATGCCCTTTGCAACTCATTATAGGTCATGTCAAGGGCAGAACCTTCTGTTTAAAGTCAATTTCGGATAGGACTTGATTCTTTAAGAAATCTACAAGAGCATAGTCATAAAACTCTCAGAAAGTCCAAAGGAAAAAAATCTCCACGTTGGCAACGTATTTGAACCAATGACTTTCCTCACACAAAGCAATTGCATTACCACTACACTGTAATGCCATCTAAAAAGATTTAATTCATGCTTAACGTCTGAAGAAATCAAATCTTATTGCTTACATTTGCAGGTGGAATATTTCCATTCTGGAAATATGGACTGCGCAGCTTGGAGATGATAGACTGCGTCCAGAACTGACCGGCCTGTGCCCGCTGTAGCGACGAGTCAGGGATGTAGGATCCGATCAGGGACTGTATTCTGTCCTGTTCTGCCTGGGTCCCGTACTCTATGTAGTATTCCTGGGCTGAGATCATGGCCAAGTCTTCATCCTGTAACATTCAAAGGGAACAGAAAGAATATAGACACAGGGTTAATCATGGGAAAAGGAAGCAGCCCAATGCAAAATTTTCAGTACATCTTCTTGGTGGATATCAGCAGTATATAAATATTTCACATTATTATCATCATTATTATTATTACTATTATTATCATTATCGTTGTTATTATTATCATTATTATTATTATTATCATTATTATTATCGTTATCAGTATCATTATCAAATAAAGACGTATGAGAATTAGGGATAGGTAAAAAATGTAAAAAATAATAATAAAAGTTGTTATGCTCTTTGGTAATATCAGAGAGGCATCAAAATTCATAATTATGTTAAAAACCTATTGAAGGAACATTATTAAAAAGCTTTGCTTCCAAAGAAAACTTCATGGAAGTTAGATCCTTTCAAAAGCAGACCCTCCTGTTTATAGTCCCTCTCCATTAGACTTGAACCCACACAGCCCGGAGGAAAAGCCTTTTTAACTCTTGAACCCCGTGATTGATTTCCATAGTTTGACGGAATTGAAAATGGCTGACAGTTCATAACAGGAAGGCACCACCTTTCTATCTCATATAATATCATCATAACTAGCTTGTTTGTACATAAAAGTGTGCAATGTCAATATCAAATTGAAGGTAAGAGGACAGAGAATCAGAATATGAGGGTTTTGTGTTAGTATTCACATCCATTAATTTTTAGAACAACTCTGGGAGCGTTGCCCCGTCATTTCGTGATCGTTCAAACAACTCTGTGAGCATTGCTCCGGGGTTAAAGAGTTAACTCTTGAACCGAATCTGTGAGGAAGTGCTTTTCCACTTCGCCAGAGAGGAGCTCAAGTAGTAGATGGAGTCTCATATTATTCAAGACTTAATTTCTAAAGACCCATTTAACACTGCATCATCAATTTGTGTGTGTTTACAATTTGAAACCAAAACGACGCCATGTTTAGGTGCGCATCGAAAAGATGTGCATTATTTCCACTTTTGACAGACATCACCAAGCCATATCTCTTTGCTTGGTTTACATCCTTGGAGTCAAAAGGGGTCAAGGACTGTCGTGTGATATCCAATTAAATGAGTCTATACCACTGCAATGTCTTACCCGGTCACACTTGTACTCTCCAAACTTGATTCCTCTCACGACCTGGAATAGACACGGGAGGAAAGAAATGATTCATTTTTCAATTGGCAGTATTCAGTAATTAATAGACCAAACACATCTATTGAATGAAATTCTTTACACGAAATGGATAGATCATATTGTCCAACATCAAAAAGGTGTAACAGACAACAACAAAATTATTTGAGTCCATTAAAGCAGTTCATAAATCTAATATAAATAAAAACAAGCCCAAATTGCGAGTGTAACTGATGCCTTCATTTCCGGACTAATTTGCATCAAATTAGCTATGTAGAGTACACAAGACTCATTTTTGCCTTTAGAAATGCTTTTGAGATATCAAACCAGCCATAGATTTTTATGAAAGGCGTTATAAAGGGATGAAATTTGCATTTGCTGTAAGGTCTATAGTTTCAATTCTCATACTCTTAGTAGAATAAAATGATGTCATTAATCTATGAGTACTTAATGCCATATTATAGTTATTATTGTGCTTTCAACAACAAACAAAGTTATAATGAACATTATTTCATATTTTCCCTCATGCAAGGTGTTGTTTGACATAATGAAGATTATATGAATAATAATAATACTGTAATTACTGACAACCCAATTCAATAAAATATACAGCTGTCATCCATGTAAAGGGACGTTTTATGCTCGCCAATAATATAATCAGGGGCATCAATTAGAAACGTTGAAATTTCACAGACCGTCTGTCTTCTTATATAGTCATTCAAAGTAGTTGTGACAAATAATAGAAAAATGAAAATATAATACGATGGAAACAGCTGGAACCATGGTTCGGGAATCCACAGAAAATTGAGACCCCTGTATAATACTTTACATACTACACTTACAAGAAAAAAACCTTAAGCATCTGTTCAACAAAGAAATCTTGAAAGGGTTGCATGGACAATGTTTCCAAATAATATATTTCTACAGTTTCTGTGTTCTAACCTGCTGGAAAATGAGGTTGGTGGCCACAGGATCCTCAGAGGGATTGTGCCACGGAGCAAAAATCTCTTTACGGAAGAACAATCTCCACGGAGCATTACGCTCCTGTGCTCCTTGTTCCTTGGCGTACTGCTCACACTGCGATATGGCGTCCATCACGTGATCTCCTCCGCTGCCTAGAGACGATACCTGGTACAAATATGGACAGAATGTCAATTCTAAATATCAGGATGTTAATTCCACTCATGTTTATACACAATAAGGTTCTAGATACTTTGCGTCCCTTCAAAACTCTCTCACACTTTGTTACAATTATAATATAAATTATTTTTAGAGCGCCTCATTCCATACTTAATAGCTCAAGGCGCATAACACAGACTGACAGCCACCAATTTCTAGCTGGTCGGGCACAAGGAATCAGTCGCATATTTTCTCAGTCTCTCTTTTTGACTCACAGATACACATACCCAGCAAAAACATAATATTCTCTCTCACCTCAATGGATTAGTATTATTCTATATGAAAAAGGCAGTATTTGTGTCCAGTTACTAGACCCTGTGCAAGTCCTAGTGGAGACTAGGCCTAAATCAGCAGCATGACCTGTAACCTTTAAACAACGAAAACCAAAAAGGTGTATACATGCAATTGGGATGGTGGATTAGCTCTGTCTCTGGCTATGTAGTGTTGCTGTTCGCAGGCCTGGGTTCCATCTCCACTGTCGACAAACCCCTTTTCGTCTTCTACGGCTATTTTTCTGGCACTTTTACATTTTCTATCTTTACTCAGTACCACTCAAAGAAAGGTGTAGAAAGTACCTTGTCAAACAGAGCGATGTAAAGGGAGAACCCAAACTGGTCCTTGAGTCCAATCTTGTTGGCCAGTTGCTGGCACAGCTCTCTGGCTGTGGTGGCCGAGTCAGCAAAGAGGGTCTTGGAGTTTGAGTCCATGAAAGTGATGGGCAGAATAACTGGTTTCTTGGATTTGGTGGCCTGAGGAATGGAAACAAATAGAGGCTTTGTAACAACAATGACAAGTACAGTCCCCATTATACTGGGTAATAATATTTGTATACAATCTAAAAAATGTGTCTTTCTGTCTTATCCAGTTCCCTTTACCATTACAGTGTAGGGCCAGCACAATGAGGCTGGATTTCTCTGGATCAAGATATTAAGCCAAGCAGGTGATCAACACATTGTGACTTTTGTGGTAGGAATTAATGTTGCCTGGACAACGGCCTTACGGCCTAATCTAATCGAGTTTGTTGTCCGTGGTTCTTTGATCCCACCTCCTGAATGGGATCAGGGGAGTGGAATATAAGTTTTCACCAAGTTTCAAGGAGAAAAATACCCGGTATACAAAATATCCCCAACATGTCATTTGTATATATCGTTGCTGTCAGATTCTAAACACACAAGTGACGTTTTTTATGTCCTTCTTCTTGTGATGTAACTGTATAGACTATTAAAATTTGAGGTGGGAAAACTTTACGGTTAGATCAAGACAGAAAAATATGATTTTAATTGACGGACACGTTTCCCATTGAAAAATTCAACCGAGGACAGTGAACGATCTTGTTAGAAGTGCCTGATAGGCAGCTCGCACTGAATACTCCACACAGAGGAGAAGGTTACGGAGGGTTAACAAAACATTGTAAAGTACAGAGAGCATGACGGACTTTGTGAATATACTTTTTTTAGTAAGAAGAATAGATGAGATATTCATAAAAAATATGTTTTTAAAGTTGTTAGTTTTGTACCCTATAGGACTTCACTCCATAATAAGGAATCGCACACAAAAAAAAATCCCCTTGTCACCGCGGGGATACTAATCTAAGACCTTTTGCGCAAAAGACGAATCCATTACCACTATGCTACGACCAATAATATATACTATAATACCTGTAGTTCCAGCCAGCTGGGGGGTTGGTTCCTGGCTCCATTCACAAAGGTCCTTCTCAGGTGGTCTTCGCAGTACGGGGCATAGCCGGGGGGACCACCACGGATAAAATTGAGCAAGTAGGGGCGCAGCTGTAAGGAAGACAAAACACATACAATACTCGTCAGGAGAAATTCTATTTCAAATTTCAACCTATATTACATTTGTTTGTTTAGCTGGTGTTTTAGGGCATGGTCAACACAAAAAGGTAATTTAAGCACTATATATATCGTCTGTGTAACTCTCTAACCATCGAAGTGACTTTTACAAAATTTTACAGGAGAGCGAAAAAACGTGGTCCACAAAAAGGGAAGTTAGACGATTAGAGACTTACACTAAGATGCAAGTGCCTATTTAGCACTAGCAATCTTGTACTGTAAGACTTTCAACACGCCTAATTGAATGACATAGTCAGTTAGATAATTTTTATCAGGAGTAACTTCCCTTCGTCCGATGCCCTTACCATGTCACTAGAGGGTGCAACCAGTGCAGGACTTTCATTTTGAGCCAAATAAGTATGGTCCCGATTTTTGGAAGTTAGGCGGTTAGAGAAATACACCGACGATATGCTACAGTTCATCATGTTATTCCTACTCAGGCCTGCCAGCCCTAACCAAAGCAAAAATAGGACAAGACTACAGAAAACAAGAAGTCATAATAGAGAGAAAGAGGGGAAAATGTACAAATCACAAACGTTTTCATTAAAAGATACCAGAACTCCTTGTATTAGACTCACCCTGTCTGAAGGAGGGAAACAGCAGACACACAGACACAGTAGAATCCAACCTCTGGCATGGGAGCTGTGGGACGGGTTGTTGGTCAACTGTTTGCAGATCTGACAGTAAACCTCATCTCTGTAGAGAAAGGTACAAATACAACAACACATTTTAAAATCAAATCATTTCAAGACAAAAAAAAGTTAATTGTCCGACTGCCATTATATTTCTTTAAAATGTTCTAAATTTAATTTTTTAATCCCTTTTTAACATAGAAAGGTCATCATATCAAAGGCGGTTCAACAGAACTTGAGAAGATTCCTCATGAGTCTCCAGAGCAGAGAAATTAAAAATCCTGCAAAAGGCGGGACTTGAACCCGGGCCTCCGCATTCAAAGGAAAATGATTAACCCCTTTGCACTACTTTGTTCTACTTCTGCTTCTGTTATCATTCTGTCTTAATTTGACATGTTTAAAAATGACTAAAATCAGGGCAATCCCTTTTTTAAAAAAAACAGGAGTTGGATACAGATGGGAAAAAGATCCTGGTTGCTTCTTCCACATGGAGGCAATCACAAATTTGGGTCCTTTATACCTTTCAGTGCCAGGTTTACCCACAATGAATAAACCTCCACTCCTCTCTATTTCCACTTCTTTTCTTCGCATCAACAAAAGCAATTTTTTTTTCCCTTTACAATATTATGGATAACCTCTGTCCACATTTTTCTTTATCTCGTGGTTTAGTTCCTATAGGTTTACACTCTCACAGTGGGTTGATCACCTGCTTGGCTTAATATGTTGATCCAGAGAAATCCAGACTCATTGCGCTGGCCCTACACTGTAATGGTAAAAGGGAATTGGATAAGAAAGAAAGAAAGGTTTACACTCAAATATCATTTTAGGGATTCTCTGCTCATTCATTCTATTTAATAATAATAATAAAGTTTATTTCTAGAGCGCCTTATTCCATACTTAACAGCTCAAGGTGTATAACACAGAGATATAGGCAGTGACCCATACTTAACAGCTCAAGGCGCATAACACAGAGATATAGGGAGTGATGAGCAATGTTTACAAAATATGAAGTTTACATGCCTAAACCGTTTATACTGATTTATTTTCCCGCTGTAATAATGAGCCATGTCCCATACCGTAGTTCGGGTCTGAGAATGCCGTGACCAATGATGAAATGTAACTTCTCCAGGTTGGACATTGGACGGTCTTCCAGCAAGGCGTTGCCAGCCCCTGTGACCCCGTCTGTCCCTCGCATCAACTGCTGGGTCACATCCTCTGTGATCTTGGACCGCTTCTTCAAGGTCAAGGACACAATCTTCCTACGGGTGGATTTCTTAGCGGTGTTACGGGAGTAGGAAGCATTGGCTGCTTCTTTCTCCTAAAAGTTAAAAACAACAGAAAAGGTTATATGATAAAAGGGACACACAAGTAATTTGTTTATTGGCCCGTATTTGGTTAATACTGATCAGTGTATTGCTCATGGTGCCAGTAAAGAGTGGTGGACACAGTGGGCTGATCACATGCTTGTCTGAAACTCTCTGATCCAAAGAGTTTCCGGCTCTGTGTTCAGTCGTG
>JARBEQ010122740.1:1374-13628 GCA_030265355.1 Tritonia tetraquetra | reverse complement strand
GGTCACAGTGGGTTGATCACCTGCTTGGCTTAATACCTTGATCCAGAGAAATCCAGCCTCATGGTGTTGGCCCTACAATTGCTCAGCAGATGTGACTTTGAACCTTTTCCGTAAGTCATAAGCAGTCCTCCCTTGTTTACAAATTCTTTCTTATCCAGTTCCCTTTTAACATTAGTGTAGGGCCAGCACCATGAGGCTGGATTTCTCTGGATCTAGATATTAAGCCAAGCAGGTGATCAACCCACTGCGACCTTTGTGGTAGGGATTAATTTTGCCTGGACAGTGGCCTTGACGCCTACTCATCGATTTTTAACTGCCAAGGGTTCTTTAAAGTATACACGGGACCTCCGAGTTTATTGTCCGTCTCCGGGAAATCGAACCATGTACCTTTCGCTTCAGAGGCAAGAACCGTACCTCTGCGCCACTGGGACCCCTCCCAACACTGCTTTGAAATATTAATGGGGTTTGATCAAACAATTATTGAATGCTAAGAAGTTTATAAGTTTTCTTTGATTGATGTAAGCGTTGTGAAATGAAGTAGGAGTTCCATTCATTATATAAAAGATGGCTGATATGTAGATAATGTCCACACTTGCATCTCATGATCAATTGTGATATTAAAATTTTTTATTTCAGGCCATCCTCATACTCAGCAAAACCCAACAAACGAAAGCCAGTCAAGCGGTTCATCTGACGCTGCCATGATGAATCCACAAGGCTTTCAGTACCCAACAGGCATGCAGCAGAGGGCACGGTCAGCCCAGAATTACCCGACAGAGGCAAACTGGGCGTCACAACAACAGCAACAGTCATGGCATGCTCAACAACAACAACAACAACAGCAGCAGCAGGCTGGAACGTCAGGCTGGCAAGCAAAGAGCCCGTCTTGGGGAACACAACACTCCCAGCAGCAGCATAATTACCCTCACTGGCAGCAGCAGCAACAACAACAACAACAACAAATGACATCGCCGGGGAGTCAACCATACACCTCACCTCTTCACTCCGCCTCTGCGTCACCATTTCATTCACCGACCCACAACCCATACGCCTCTCCATCACACTCAGTTGTACAGCAATCAGCAGGGCACCAATCATCGTCTCCTTCATCTTCCCAGCATTCCTTCTCATATCACTCCTCCCCTTTCCACAGTCCAACCAATAACGAGTCGTCCTACCAGTCCATGTACCCTAGGCAAAGCTACACCCAATACTCTGCGGGGAACTCATACCAATCTCCCACAGGCAGTGATCTATACCAGTCTCCTACCTCTAGCCATTACAAATCACCCACCCCCATCTATCCCTCGCCTACAGCAAACCAACCATACCATCTCCCATCGGGAAGCTCTGTGGATAATATGTCGCCAACAACCAGTCAAACATATCACCGACCCTCGGCGACCATGTCCAAAAACTACCAGTCTCCTTTGCCGGCATCTTCAGGCATAACCTACCCGGCAGCCATGTCCAATCAGGGGTTTAGAACTCCACCCGTTTGTCAAGGGAATTCCCCCATTTACCCCCAGTCTTCAATGTACCCCCAGCAATCTTACCAATCCTCCTCCCAGGGGTCTAGATACCCCTCCCCTTCCCACCCCCAGGCCTGGAGTAGTGGGAGGGCGGCGGGTAACCCGTATAATTCAGGCTATTATAGTCCCACGTCACACCAGACTCAAGCAACGCTCAGCAAAGTGCCAGATTCATTAAGCCACTCCAATGTGCCTTGCAGCTCCGATTCAACCACGGCTCAAGGTAAAATGGGTACTTTCGATCCGTCCTCGTACCCTGTATCTTCCGGCATGGGGAAAAGTGGAAAGAAAGGGTCTAAGGATGAGCAGAAAATGCACCAGTATCAGAAACAGTTGGATATTAAAAAAGCTATACAAACGCCACAGAATCCAGGCTATGCTAGGGCTGTAAAACCACCTTCTAACAAACAACAGAAAAATGAATCCGTTGTTCAAGTGCTGTCAAAGTTAACTGACAGCTTTACTGCGACACAAGCTGTACAATCTGTAGGTCAAAGTAATCCATTAAATGCCTTTGACAACCATGATGGTCAGAATCAAATGTTGAAAATTGTGTCAGGTACAGATAACCAAAAGAAACTGGAACTACCAGCGAGCAGCTTTGGACAAGCAGAAAGTGAAAGGGCACAGACAGAAATAACTGTTGAAAATGAAAACGCTTCAAAGTATGAGGAAAAAGGCCCGAATCCTTGCTCCACTCCCATGATTCAACAGCTGTTAATGGAAGAATCACCGGCCAAAGTGAACATCACACCGCCGTCACTCGAAGACAAAAACAGTGCTAATAAAAAACCTATGTTGAGTCCTACGCTACCCACAGCTACGAAAGGCAAAAAGAAAACGACAAAAGGCAAAGGAGCCAAACAAGGTCTGAGGCAGCGAAGTGCTAGTCTGACATCACCGCCGACCATTCCTCCCTACAGTGGAGTTTATAGACCTCAGACAATGCCAACTATGGGGCCAGGGTTCAACTCTATCATCAGCAATAGGCCTCATCACCCGATGTCCTACTCCCAGATAGGCACTGGCTACCCCCCAAGAAAGTCAGAGTCAGGCACAGATTGGCAGAAACAGTTTCCTCATTCGGAACCTCTACAGCAACATTTCTCCCCGGTCAATCAGTGGCAACAGCAGCAGCACCAGTGGGGAGGCCAGCAGTGGCAACAGGATTATACGACATCCGGCTCGCTTGGTGGAGACAATGAACCAAAGCAGGGTAATAATTGTCTCCCTTCCGGTAATATTCCTGCGCCTAGAATGCAGCATCGGTCTTATAGCGCGGACTGCGCAACGTTTGTCTATTCCCCGAACAACCCGCCTTCGTCATCGTCTTCTTTTGGAGGACAGATGATGTCACCCCAAGCCACATCTTCAAACGAATCCAATCCCGCAGGCCAGCCTGAGACTGGAAGCTTTATGGAAAATACGGATGAAAATGGAACGCTCTCTAGTCTTTTAGGTTTAATGACGGAAGATGGCTTATGGGATGACGATACAACACCGTGCCTCGTCACGACCTTTGGGCACCAAGACGCCAATAATCAACAACAACCGTCTACGTCCTCAAAGTCCAATCCTACCTCAGAAACGCCTCAAGACAGTCTCCTGTCCAAGGATTTCATCACGTTGAAACCAGCTACTAAATACAAGTCTGATACAGGAATGACCTCGTCGGAAGAGTCTGATCGCATGGACTTTGAAATTGCGGCTGATCTTATCCCCGCCAAGATTCCCACTGTGACTGCCGTGCCAACTAGCAGCCACCCCAAAGTAGGAAAACAAAATCGGGCGAAGACGATGGATATGCTGTGCAGGGACATCGTGCATAGTAATAATCTGTCTTATACTTACACCTTCCACGTTCCCACTCCTCTATTCAAACGGCTCAAGTTCTACAAAAGTGCCCAGGCACGGAAGCATGACCGGAAAGTGCTTCGAATGCACCCAATGGACGCCAGGAAATACAGTCTCTTGAAGATCGGGAAGGAGATTGTCAAATTGATAAAATTATCCGAAGAGGATCTCGCCAAATACAACCTGACACTGCCTTTACCAGGGGAACATAGTCTCAGCCCTTCCGACGGGCCTTTGAATAGGGTCAACCTGGACATCCCTCCAGCCAGCTCCTCTAGATCCAGTGGTTCTAGTGACGAGGGCCCTTCTTCCCTTTCCAGCTATGACACAGACTTTCCCCCAAATAAAGTCGCCCCACCAAGCTCCCTCCCCTCTGGCCAAGTTTTGCCTCCTTCGAGGAACATCATCAGGCCTACGACACCTCCTTCTTCTTCCAGCAATATGCCCTGGCCACGACAGTATCAAATGGCGTCGCCTAGTGGTAGTTATCAGATGGCAGGAAACAGCATTGCCAGTAGCAGTAATACTACTTGTGGAAATAGCAATAACTGTTACAGAAACACTTTCCCACCAAATCCTGGGTCTAGTAGTGCTAGTAATCCGTTATTAGGCAATGAACATTCTCCGCATTTGAATCCTTATATGACAGCACCTGGTAGGGAAAATTATGTAACGGGGGGACAATATCCGTATCACGGAAACAGTCCTTCTTTGAGAAACGATTCCATATCAATTTACAACGGACAACATAGTGAGATGGCTTCCACTTCCTCTTATTCTCAGGGTACACACCAGTTTAATTCAGGCCACCAGCCTTACAACAATTCTTCAGGTTTATACCAATACCAACCACCGCCTCATGACGGGAGGATGGAGAACGGAATGCCCAATACAATACAGAATCAAAAAAACGGGTTGCGCTCCCCGGGACAGCATGGGCCAACAGATACCATTGACACGGACAGGCTCTCAGGCTGTGGTGACGGAATTGACCGAGACGACGACGAGACACTGAACACCACTGAAGCCTGCCCAGTCAATGCCCGGGTGAACGCGCAGATTAGAAATGTCCATGCTGACACTTGTCTAAACCGCGAAGACGGTTGTTTTCGAGTTAATGGCGGTAAAAAAGACGATCGTATGAAAGATTCGAAACGATCTTACAACAGCATTTATTTGAATGATTTTGATAGAAACCAATACCATTGGTCAGAACCCATTCGTGCGAGTCACGACGCTGACATGGTCAGCCCAGTAAAACACCGGAGGTCGAGGAGAACTAGAAACAGGAGGTCATCTCTTAAGAAGTATAATCATAGACTGGAGAGGGACCATGACAAGAATATCGGGGAGAACTCTTCAACAGGTTTAGAGATGAATCATAACCCTGATCATTTTAAAATCTCAACTGACATGGAAGGACATCATTCGACGTCAGATTTGGTGCTTAGGATTAAAAGAGACAGATTCAGGTTTAGAAGTAAAAAGACTGATAAGAATTGGAAATCTCTTAGGTTGAAAATTCCGAAGCAGAACTTCGCAGTCAATCCTCATTGGACCGATTTTGCGTCCAATGCTGATTCAGCGTCTTTGTGTAGTTCTCAAAAGGAGTCGGACTTTGAGGCGGATATCTCCGTTCAAAAGGAAGAACTTGAATTGGGAGACAAAGAAATGGATTCAAACAGTCCACAAGGCGTCCGTCAAAGTATGAGGCAAGCTAAACTGAGATCTATCTTTCATCATAGTGACGGGTCGGAGGTTAGCAGGCTCAAGGAGAAGAAGAAGCAGAGTTTGAAAGAGGGCGTCCACTACATTGTGGTAGGGAAATTCAAAGGTCATCAGAAAATGATGGTGAAGATTCGCAGAATTCCCGTTCATGTCGAAGAAACAGTTAAAGCCGATAATTTCCTGGTCACGTGTCAACAAGAGGTTGTGAGATCGGCTAGCACCAATTCGGAGTACGATGAAAGTAGTCTTAATTCAGATGGCTCTAAGAATCCTGTACAAATTGTAATTGAAGACACACAAGAAATGCCTGAAATTGAAATGGTGAACAATGCAATCCCAGACGAAAGCCCTGGTTCATTATCCGTGGATCAGCCAGTAAGTGCGGCCACATCGCCTGAAACGCCTTTCTTTTGTCGGCTGAAAAAAACATTTATCAAAAGACAGGGAGGAAAGGGATGGATTAATGTGAGCCAGAGAACCAAAAGAAAGAATAACGTATTCTTCCCTGGCGTGGTTCCTCGAATGTTTATCCATTTCCAAGCCACTTTTCATGACAACATTGCCAAATTAGAAGAGTGTCAGGATTATTCCTCGAGTTCGGACGATGAAGATGATTATCTGGAAGATATTATTCTTAGAGGCAAAGTTCAGTATGCCAAAGAACTCGGCTATCTGAAAGATTCCATAATGGAAAGATTGACACAAACCGAGACATTTTCCCTTGCAAATATTCCATCTAAATTGCCTCCAGATGAAGAAGAGGGTGGTGGTGTGAATGAAAATATGTCCGAAGAAAACACTGATAAAGAAAAACCAGACTTGTGTTCAATGGATGTGAAAAGTAAAAGTTTACTGGAAAGTTCACCAACAAAAGCCAATTCTGTCTCTTCCAAATATGTGGCAATTTCTGAGGACAAATGTAGCATAAAAATAAGGATAAAGCAATTCGATGCACGGCCTTCCTCCCCTGTTGTTCCCAAGACATTAAAAACTGTGACCAATATGAAAGCAATGGAGGACAATGAATTGTCAACAGTTGATGTGAATAATGTAACGTCGCATAATATTGTTACCCCTAAATCGTTTTTTCAACATGAAAATATTGAGAATATCACTCCCGACAAAGAGGATTTGAAAGTTCCGACACCGGTTTTGAATCAGTCGCTGTATGAAGATATTTGCTCTAGCCCCGACATTGTAGTCCCGCCGAAAGAGAGCGTGGAAGACAGGAAGGAGTTCATCAAACGTCAGATGGCGTTTTATGAAGACATCTCTTCTGACCCTGACACGGATGATACTATTGTTGATGTTAGCTCCACGTACAACACTCCAAAGCCACCTCCTGTCATGCCGTATGACTCTAATAAATATTACAATTTGAATTGGGAAGTAAAGACATCTGCAAATGAATTGCAATCGTCTCTGATTCCAAAAATAGATCAGACAGACTCAGCAATTGAAGAACAAAAAATAGTTGAGAAAGAGAGAGAATCCACTGTGGATCGTAAGGACGGGCTAGAAACTCATGAAATGGATGAAACATGTAAAAAGGATGGTAATAAATCTGATGACTTGTCGACTGAAATATTAAAACGGAATGAAGGCAATCAAAACAAGGCCAAACCGCGTCCAGAAAAAGAAGACTCTATTGTGGAATCAGTGCCTGATCAAGTCATGCACTCAACAAAAGGGGAAAATGACTTGGTGAAGGATAAAACTGCGTTGCTGGATAGAACTAAAAAATCTACACCAGTTGTCAACAAAAAAGGTAGCAAGGACAAAGAAAATTCTAAAATGAGTGAACAGTTGACTCCCAGTGTAGGTAATTCTGATAAGGATTCAAATAAGAATGTACAACATTCAAAAGGTCCTGCCAGAAGGAAAAAGAAGAGAGAAATGGAATTACTAGGAGGTTTTGGCACCAGCTCGAACGAAGAGAAAGAAGGTAGTCCATTTCCTTCCAGTAAACGACTCAGACAACGGAAGCAGACAAAGTACACATTCCATTTGGACGGGATCGACTCGTCCAGCTCCAGTGATAATGAAGATTTGAAAGACCCAGTATTTTTCCAACAGTCTCAGAATAAACACCTGTATCCAAATAAGAAACCAAATTCTGAGGATAAAAGCATACCACCTCAGACGGGGAAGCTCAGCAAACAATATACGTCCAGATCTGTAAGAGGCAAAAGAAAGAAAGGTGCTGGAAGTAATAAATTGTTGAATAGTTTGAGCCTACTTCACATGGCCACCTTAGCCAATTTGACAGAATCTCAAGATTCCCCTGCTTCGCCAACCAGTCAGGAACAGGGAGAGTCTAATGCTACGAGTTACAACAATTGGGCCAACGGGGATCATTGTCAAGACTATTCGTCATCTTTAGAAACGATGTCATTCACAACGCCTCCTGACGAGGAAGAGTTAGAGACTTCTCCACCCTTAGCACTCTCACCCGAAGAGAAACTCACCAAAATTAAACGGCGGAATCTAATGAGAAAATCGGCTGCCTCCATGTCGTGTCGAGTTCTCAACTTTCCGACGAGTCACCGAAATCGCATCAAGCCAGGACGCAATGGATCGTCCAATCTGGGTACCAGGCCGTTCTCAATAAGCCACCTGGTCACCAACTCTGCTTCCTCATCTCCCATCCCTGCAAACTTTTTCAATCATTCTGTCACGGAATCCTCAGACCAGCAGGTCGGTGCCATCAAATCTGACAAAGATATTTTGGAACTTGAAAAAGCCAAAGCCATGTCCTTCTCTATGAAGCAAATCCTCCGCATGGCTATGACCGACGACTCCATGGACTCGGATTCCAAAGATGGAGTGGCCCTGGTCAAGCCGCGGGAAAGTAAGAGAGCACAGGTGAAGAGCACAGCTTTGTCGATGAGTGATATTATGAAAATGACGTCAAACAACTCGGCCGTAGAGGACGAGGAAAACAAAATAGTGAATCGCACGATATTGACTGGGAAAAAAGAGCTGTGTGGTAGAGGTGGGGGAAAAGCGGAGGTGAAAGATGTGGCCTTGTCATTTAAGGACATCATGAAAATGAACCAGGAAAACGATGCATCTGACAGTGAAAGCTGTTCCAGTATCCCTAAGCCGTTGTTTTCAAATGATGGCGATGAGAAAGGGTCGTTATTGAACGATCAATGCGATGATGTGAAAAATAATTCTAGTTTTAATCTGACTGAAAACTCCTTTATCAAGAGTGCTTCCCCTTCTGATATATCAATTAACATAGACAGTTCCTTAACAAAATCTGACCCGTCACTCGATACACCAAAAGAATGTTGTGCGGATAACATTGACGTTATTGATGAATCAATTCTAGATGTGGAAAAATTACCAGAGAAAATGGACATGTTCTCTGAAAAAATGGATATCACCGTAGCAAGGAAAGAGAACTCTTTGAAACTTCAAAATTCTACAATGGTCAAGTGCCTCAGTCCTTTGAGTTGTATCATTGAGGAATCCCCAATTTCCAGGATCTCTCGGGATGAGGTCACATCTGGAGAACCTGACAGCGGCATGTTTCAGGTCGTCAGCAATACTGACGTCAAGTCTCCAGTCTCTTTGAAAGATCCAATCCAGTCAGCAGTAGTCGACAAAGAAAATCTAGAGAACATAAGTGACGACCTGTCACCAGATGTGATCGAAGCTAGTCAAGAATTGAAACCAACTTTAAATATCCCGACAATTAAAGAGACATTGGTTGAGTCCAATTCGAAATCTGAGGAGACAATGGATAGAAAATACAAGGATGCATTATCACTCAATAATGGCTGTAATAAGACCTCGATGAAAACGTCTGCAGAGTCGAGCCTTCTACATCCTTTACAAATTCCATCTTTCTCCAAAGGTGGCCACACCTGGTCCTCATCGCCGAGCAGCAAGGCGTGCTCCAGCTCATCACCTTATTCCTCTCCCTGGTGCTGGCAGTGGCAGCAGCCCCATAGGATATCTGATGCTCTGAACAGTCCTCTCAATCTAAGCACCTCAAGCATAAAATCAACCACAGTTTACTCCCCTATCACACCAACTTCACCGATTTCACCATACCCCTTAATTCACCCTCCCCCGCCATATCACAACAAAACATCGCAAGACACTGCTGCTCCTCCTGCTAAAAAGTCGAAACCTTTGTGGTACCCCTGGCTTAGCAAGGAAGAGACTACAGCTTCTGTTCACAGCACAATCGAGTCAACTGTCACTACAAATATCCAGGAACACTCAGAAGATTTGAGTACTTCAAAAAAGGGCAATAGCGAAACGAGTAATAAATCACTCTCATTCACAAATGGTCATCCATCAGATTATCGAGAGGTAAGAAAATGGTCCTCTGATAACCAAGGCATTGTGGGAAACAAGACAAGTCGTGATCAAGAGGAACGATCGCTTAAAGTGGAGACTTTGAAAAAAATCGGACAAAAAACAGAAGGGATGTGCAAATCAGAGAGTAGCATTCCAAAGAAAATTGGAGAGAAAGTGAAGAATGCATCCTGTAAAGCACAGAGAGGTCTGAGGTTGTCTGAATGCGCAAGTGTGTCTCAGTTCGTGGGAAGTGTCATTGAAACGGCTTATGAACAAAAAAAAGGACAAGAGAAAGATGTACCCAAATCACAAGAAAGAACTATGTCTGAAAGTGATCTATCGTCAGTGAAAGTGAAACTAAATGACTGCTTAAGTCAACCGCCAATAAGACATCCGAAACAGGAATCGGTACCAGAGCATCCAGGCACTGGTCAAGGCGACACTCACAAGATGTCTGGTCAGCCGTTCTTTAAAAACGGTTTTCATTCTCCTGTGTGGGATATGCATAATTTGTACAATGAACAATTACAGAGACTACACTATGCTGCCTCTCAGTCTCAGACCACAGTCTCTCAGTGTGAAAAACCCCTGACGAATGACGTTCAAGGCAGTAGTGTAAGAAAAAGAGAAGATGAACGCATTCGTACTATGCTGGAGAATGAGAGAGCTCTTCGGGGTCAGTTTGGTATAGATTCAACCCCTCAGACTCCTGTGAAGAAAGGGATTCCAAGCTCCCCAGGCTCGTCTGGACACATGAGTTTAACTGACCGTCTTGTGACACAGCTTATAAAAGGGGAGACCACTGCCGATCCAACGAGTGACCTTGTCGAGGCAGCTGGGTCGAGGAGAAGAGGACAAAAAAGAAGTCAAGGAAGAGACGAAATTAATTCTGTGTCTACATCGGGTTCAACGGGAAGCGGACATGGAAAAGATGATGATAATGGTGGTGACAATAGCACAGGAAAAGGGAGAAATGAAGAGAAGAGGGAGCAGCCTGGACGACCAAAACCTTCTTGCGTCGCGGGGGACTGGTCCATCGTCATACAACCGGAGAAACGAGCACCGAGCAGACTGAGTGTGGAGAGCAGCTTGTTACATTACGGTCTCAACACCATCCAAGTCCCAGCAGCTTTCTGCAGCAGTGTACAAGACTTGCCAGATAAACCAGTGTGAGTTTTGCCACTTTTTTATTTCCTTGATGTGATATTGTCTTGTGACTAAACAGCACAACTGTAGTGTGTAACAAACTCACAGAGCCTATTTGGTCAAAATTCGGTTCTTTTGAGAAAATCAGAAAAATAATCCAACTTACTTATAAATCCACACGTGTGTGCAACTGTGCTTGTTATTCGTTCTGAGATTGAGATAAAACTGTTTATAGTGAGTCGAGTAGGCTGGCTTGTCGAGCAAACAGGGTGTAAATTCAGCTAAATTATTACATCTAAGAATCAGTAAAGATTTATTTGTTTATATGTAAATGGTTGACACCGATTAATGATGACAAATAGAATAGGGTCTATTGGTAGTTTATCATAGACTGACATAAATATATTATGGTTAAAACATGTGAAAAGTTATGATGCTATTTTTTGTTTCATGTGTCTTGAGATGTGTGAAATTGTGAATGAATATCAATTTGAATATAGAATAGTGAAAGGATAAGATATTTATTGAATAAGGAATTTTAAGCACACCTCAAAATATTGTAAATTAAACATGTAGGATTGGAGGGGTTTTCTTCTTTCTGTGAATTTCCATGGTTGTAAATTTTTCCACTTTTCTGAGGGTCAGAATTTCTTACTATCTTAGAAAGTGGATAAGAAGTCCTAGAGTTGTTATTGTTTAGTCCGCATATATATTAATTATTCTTTTTGATATCATTTTAAACAACGGGAACGTTTCTTATTATGCGTCGAATCAAAGTTAAATAACCTTCAAGAGCCTTCCCTATCTCATTATTTCTTACCCTAAGAGTTATTGGGGGGTTTCGTGGCTTAGTGGTAATACTGGTAATGCTTTCACCTCATGAGCAGAAGGTACCGTACCTACAAGGTTCGAATCCCAACGGAAACAGGATTTTTTCCTTTGATCTTTCTTGAGTTCCATGGCTCTGACCCTGTGGATTCCATGGGAATCAAGTCCTATAATTCGGAGGTCCTGCCTTTGATGTGACCTATAATGTGTTGCCAAGGGCGTAAAACTAACAACTGTAAACTTTCTAAAAAGAGTTATTAATGTTCTCATACAATATTGGGAACAGAAAATCCTATACCTTGTCTGTCATTCACTTCCCTGGTTTTTTTTTGTCTTCTTCTTCATACGAATTTTGGGAGCAAGGAACAATTTGTGATTGTCTAAGAAGAATTTCAAACGCTAAGAAGTGCTTAGTAATCAACTCTTGCAACATTTAAGAACTGAGGAAAATAGAATGTTAATAGAATAATTTTTTTCTTTTTAAAACAAATGTACGAATTAGAGATTCAGTTCAGTGATCTGATACTGTTTTGATAACAAAATATCAATCATGTCGAAAATAAGATGTACTGTTAGCAAAATTTTTAATAATCAATTGAGAATGGAAGAGACTGCGGGAACTATCATCTTCCTTTGAGGTGGCGCTAGCGTCTAAGACGTATTCAATGTACGGTTGTAGGTTGTGGCTGGATGACATTTAGCTTGAGTCACGATCACTCTCTGTTTAGTCACAATACAAGTCACTTATTTCAAATTTCAATACAAGTCACTTATTTCAATACAAGTCACTTATTTCAATACAAGTCACTTATTTCAATACAAGTCACTTATTTCAATACAAGTCACTTA
>JARBEQ010122629.1:0-13629 GCA_030265355.1 Tritonia tetraquetra | reverse complement strand
CTTGATCCAGAGAAATCCAGCTTCATTGTGCTGGCCCTACACTGTAATGGTAAAAGGGAACTGGATAAGAAGAAGAATAAGAGTCGATGATGACGATGGTGATGACGGTGATGATGATGATGATGGTGATAATGGTGAGGATGATGATGATGATGATGATGATGATGATGTCGATGATGACGATGATCATGATGATGGTGATGATGGTGATGATGTTGATTACTTATTACCCAGTGTTCTTTGCTTGTGATGTCTAAGAATGACTTGGGGAGAATGCAGTATGCGTTTACTCATTAATACAATATGGCATCTAGGTATTACAATATAGCAAAACAATCAATCCGACCATTAAAGGGTGCACTTAGACGAAGCGTGTTTTACGAGGTGTGCGTTTAAACGGCGGCCACTCTCATAATCTTTCGCATTACCTCGAATCCCACGCCACATTACCCACATTATTCTGCTCAATAAAGTTGTGAATAAGTTCGCAACACCCCAAGCTATTACATTTTTCATTCTTGTATTCATTAAGGGTGTTGGAACACGATGGAATGATTTGTTTGACGTGAGCGCCTGCTTTAGATAAGAGTGGAAACCGGATAACCTAGAGCACGTACATTCAAAATCACGATTAATCGATTCCAATCCATTGTTGTTTGGCGTATCGATCTTCGATCTATGTCATCTATTATTTTTATGAAGCCAATACCCTACTTCGTCCGTTTCTTTTAAAATACTGTTTAATGGTTTAAGGTAATGACATTAAATGGCAAACGAGATTGTTTTAAGATAACAAAAATAAAATAAACAAATTCAGCAACCGAATCCACCAAAACATTAGTGCCTTAAGATATTATTTCTAGAAAAAATCATCAACAACAGCGATGATGATGATGATAAGTAAGAATGAAAAAATATTATACAACAAGAATCATGATAACAATGATGATGATGATGAAGACTGCTAACGATAATGAAGAATCAATTCCCCGTGTTCTTTGCTTGGGACATGGAAGAGTGGCTTGAGAGGAATGAGCGTGCTTAATGTTCAAACGTTTGAAGTTTAACGCCCATTTTAACACATAAAGGTAATTTAAAGTGGACACGTTTATGACATGCCATCTAGGTACAGGATAGCAATTATATGTTTTACAACCAAACGTAGCCTGCTTTGTGGTCTAGTGGTCAGGGTTCCAGACTTTCACCCAGGCGGCCCGGGTTCAATTCTCACCATTAACACTTTTTATTTTCATTTGTTATCTACACTTTTTTTTCTTGTTTTTAACTCATTATATCTATTTACAGCAGCAGATGAGGCTGGACAAAAATGTTTGTATTCTTTTCGTGAGAGATTGCGCTGTTGTCGTACATTCTCTCACACCAACCAACCAATTAGGTGAAGTATGCTTTCATCGGGTGTTGTTGTAGGGTACGACTACTCTAAAAACATTTCACATTAGACAGAATTTCATGCCTCATTACCCATATTATTATTATGCTGAATAGATTGCGATTAAGTTCACGACACCGCGAGCTATTACATTTTTCATTTTTTGTGTTCATTGAAGGTGTTAAAAACGCTCTGGAATTGTTTGAAGTGAGCGCTTGGATACAAGAGGTGAAACCTGATAACCCAGAGCGTGTAAAATCAAACTCACGAATCGATTCCGATCCATTGTTGTTTGGTGTATTGATCTTCGATGGCGTCTATTATTTTAAAAAGAAACCATTACCCTACTTCGTTCGCAGTTTATGTTAAAAGATGTATTTAATGGAATAGCACAAACCAGTTTCAGTGACCGAAGAGAGTGTTTTAAAAAAAGGTATCAAGTTTGAAGTTTAACGCCCTTTTAACACATACATGTTCTGTTTAAGAACCTTTTTTTAAAGTATGCAAATAGAGCTAAGAATGAACCAGAGCATGGGGGATAATTTTTCTTCTTCTTTCTTATCCAATTCCCTTTTACCATTACAGTGTAGGGCCAGCACACTGAGTCTGGATTTCTCTGGATGAACCAGAGCATGGGGAATATGATGTAGGGTATTTGTGGTCAACTGGGTATACCTAATTTATATCGAGACTTTCTTTATCGGAAGCTTTATTGAAAATCTCCATTGTGTTGATATGGATCGGAACTATCGCACAGAACATCGAACGACTGTTAAACAAGATGAATTGATTTGTAATACTGGTTGATGTATTTTGGTCTCTTATCCTCTAGGTCCCGTCATTCGCTGAAAGTAAACACGGTCAAATTATAATAGGGTCAATGAGTACGCGATAGATGAAAGGGAAGTTTACTGATACTGTGAATCTGATTTGTTAGCAAGAACGATGATGGTGCTGACGAAGACGATAACAACAATGACGATCAATAACAATATTGTGATATATTATGATTCTAATATGACTCAATAACGTTCTAAAGTTTTAAGTTTAACGCCCATTTTAACACACAATCGCCTTATGGGGCAACATCTGCTTAAGTTTTCTTATAGCTGAGGGGTTTACCACCAAGGCAACAGTAAATATTGCTATGGTCAAAACTTGGGCAACACCTACAATTGTGACGCTCTTTCAAGGTCCGGGGCACAGTGGGCTGATCACCTTGCTTGCCTTATCTACATGATCCAAAGTTTTTCAAGGTCCATGTTCAGCAATGCTGGACATGGATCTGGCCATGATACTGCTTGGGGGTACAATGTGGTTTGGATAACAAAACAAAACAAAACAAAATGTCATATCAAAGGCAGTTCAATAGAACTCGAGAATATTCCAGGGAAGAGCGTGATAATTTGATTCACAGATGTTGTGGTGTTGTTATTGTTTGTAAAAATGTTGGTGTAAACGACGACAATTATTAGTATGAGTAACAGATCATATTTTGCATTGTTCTCTACATCTAATAAAATGATTTGTACCAAAACACCTCGTTTCACCTTATTCTTTTGACAGGGACGGCCGAATAGGAGTCCTAATACGGAATAATTTTCTGGCCAGTCTGTACCCAAATAAACGAAATAGCGAGAGTTTAAAAAGAAAGCATATTCAGTTGTGGAACGTTTCACAAGCAATCCTGTCTCAAACGAGTCTTGGGAAAATATTCTGCGATAGACCCGCGTCCTATCCAGAAAGTGTCACATTGTCACTTGTCCGCTTCACGCTACCGAAACCGGGTTAAGCTCCGGCCCTATGACGCTTAAAGGCTCTTAAGGACATACTTTACTGTACCAAATACATGGATTTAAAAAAACCAAAAAAAAAACCAAAGCACTTTCAGTTGTGGAATGTTTCACGAACAATTCTGTAACAAAGTTGAGAGAAAATACCAATGAGTGAAAAAAAACAAAAACAAAATAAAACGCAAGAAACAAGCATACACTTTAATAAGCCCAACAATTGAATGGAACACAAAACTGTGACGTTTAGAGTTTTTGTTTACAGGACAGAAAACAAAAGGCTCGAACTCAAAGAGTCTCAGGTTTATTTCTTAGACACGATCGTGCTCGATGCAATATATCGTGTTCTTGTTATAATACATAGCATTTCTATAGCACATGATTCATGACTAGCTCATGCTCCATGCACTTTACAACAATACCATTGGGGAGACACACTTCAATATGTCACATGTTCGCACACAAAAAAGAGACATTCTCTCTCTCTCTCACTCTCTCTCACCCCCCACCTCTCTTTCTCTCTCTCTCACACAGAAATACACACACACACACACACACACACACACACTCACACACACACTTACACACACACACACACACACACACACACACATATTCCATCTTTCTGACTTAAAAAATACCCCCCCCAAAAAACACAAAAAAAAAAACAAAAAAAAAACCCCCCACAAAAAACCACCATATTATTCTAGTTCGAGACCAAGGAACAATATGTGTTTAGAAATGTGTGATGTTTAAGTTTAGATTACAAATTGTATACACTGGATGCCTCTCTTACTTCTTTAGGAATACAGTTCCAGATTTTAGGCCCAACGTTAAAGAGAGACCATTTACCAAATGCTTTATATTTCTTTTATCTTTAGTACAAGTTTAGTTTCGTCCGATGTTGATCTTAGCAATCTAAGAGGCTTATAAACAATTACAATTCTTTCAAGTAAGTGGAAGCTTCACCGTGCATGCATTTATAACATGACAAAGCGATTTTATAATCAATACGCTCTCGCACAGGTAGCCAATGTAGTTCTAAAAGAGTAGTCAGAGTGTGCAGGTCTCTTCTGCGTCGTTATCAAAATGGTGGCACTATTCTGAATTACTTGAAGTTTTGCATTTTAAAAAAAATTATACCGGCAAGAAGAGAGTTTCAGTAATCCAAGCATGATGAAATAAAACTTGTTACCAATGTTTAAATAGTTTCGTACATTTGACATTGTCTATAATTACAAACTTAAACTTTTACACAGGTGTGTGACCTGAGAAGTCATAGAAAAGTCACTATCCAGAGCGACCGCAAGATTTTTTACTTTGTTGGTGACTTGTACTTGATGATGATTTACATCTACTGTGAAATTTGTATGTGGCAATATTACATGATTTCTGTTTTACTGTCATGCAACTTAAGTTTATTGCAATTCATCTTATTAATTTAGAGTGGATACTCCTGTCCTCTTATGTCAGAAACGTCCCATATGCAGTGTTAAAAAGGTACAGTAGAGCCAGAAAGAGGGGAGTGTGTGTGTGGGGGTGGGGGGGGGGGGGCGTAGCGGTCAACGCTTTAGCTTCGTGGTCAGAAAGTACTGGGTTCGAATCTAAGCGTCACCAAGGTTCGGTCCAAAAAAGCGTGTGATAACAATGCACTGATCGAACCCTGCCGTGACTCCCATCCTGTGATTTCTTACACGTCAACACCTTTATTTATGTAATACCAGTTTTAGTGTATTTTATGTAATCTCAAAATGGGCCTTTAGTCGTTTGCAACTGTGTGTAAGTGTGTGTGTGTGTGTCTCGGTGTGTGTGTGTGTGTGTGTGTGAATGTATTGTTATGGTTGTTTGATTATGCAAAGTGCCTCTGAGCACCTCTAGTGGATTGCTTTATTAAATGAATTATTAGTATTATTATTATTATTATTATTATTATTATTATTATTATTACTATTATTATCATTATTATAATCTAGGCCTCTGGTCCGTCAATGCGCAAATACAATAGTTCAAAACCAACCAATGGGATAACAACGCACCAGCCGAACTCTACCTGTATGTTTTTCTCTACTCATCCCCTTCTGTTTCCCCCATGCGAATCGCATCTTATATTGCTGAGCTGTCAAGAATCAATTAACTAAATTTCGACAATAACCTCAAACCGGAACTCTACGCTACCTACACTACGTCTTTAAAATGTACTCATTGACACTCGTTAATAAAAAACAAGAATGTACTTAATGCCCTCACAGACTCCCTATAGAAATATATATGTTTTTGCCAAATAAGAAAGTCTGAAATCAACCTTGTAATCGGTGACCTATGGAACATTTTCAATACATCCCTTTACTCCATTTATATAGTACGATAATGTATTGGTTCATATAAGCAGGGGATCGCAAGATGATCAAAATTAAACATTTTTCTTTGGCGTCTGTTAACACACTTTTTGGTGTCGACCATGTGTTAACAGACGATATTAACCACCCCAGTCCCGCTCAGACAATATAAATGAATGTCATATTTACCATCGTTTTGATATATCAATCATTTTAGGTGGGAACTTAGATGTAACGTTGTATCCTTAAAATGGGTATACATTTTCATATCAGAAGTTTTCGTGTCTCACACCTGTAAGTTATGTGACAAATCGCTGGAAACAAGAGTGATAACTCATTGCCTGACAGTTACCATCATTATTTCAAATTGCGTCCATTAGCGCCCTGCACTTTCTTTGAGTAGCATCACATTCCTTATATATGTTTGTAATGATATCAACTCGACATGACGCACCAATGACGTCATGTTACGGTTGTTCTCACAAATATTGTGGTCACTAGCGTATACGGTGGGTAATTAAGATGCCTCCCACTTCATTATTCTCCCTCCGACACTTATTGTCTATTCACCTGTGCGAGCCATCGCACGGGAATTACAATGGGCCTCTGTCTTCGTTGACAATAGACGACCCAAGTGTCAACCGATTGTGTCTCCTCGTATAGATTGTCAGACAATCACGCCTGTCATCACCCCCTTGTTGGTCGATAGTCAATAGACTAAGGTCCACGCCTTCAGGGGAAAACGAAAACGATCTGTTGTTACGAGTACTTGGGCCAGCATCGGGATTCCGAATATGGATATGTCACGTGCTTGGCCATAGGTAGCATTCAACCAATTTGACATGCACTAAGACTAGGTACTCAGGGCATTGTACAATTAAGTGTCCTAGGGAACAGTCGTGTCGACCATCAGACAAATATAGGAATTTAGCTCATGATGGACTAATATTGTTTATTCTAATGTGTCACCAGGTGAGAGTGCTAGACTATAAATATGTGTGTGCCTAGGATAGTTTACTATAGTTGATTAAGTTCGGTGTTTAACGTGGAATTACCTTGTGAATTAAAACTATAATACACGTGGGTATAACGTAAAATGTAACTCTTAACTCACTAACAATTAAACCACTCACCCTGCCAACATTAAGTAGTTTCTATGGTTAAGATACAAGTTAATATAAATATATGTATGTACTAACACTAACCTATATTACATTATGATTTAGTGTGCGTACTAAACCTTCATTATGCATGTCGTAACCTTCTGTGTATATTATTAATTATATCCCTATTTGCTTTATATCATGCTAATACTCTATCAGTCTGCTATACCACTCACCCTTCCTTACGCTGTCTTACAAATCTATGGATTCTTAACCACTAGAACTCTGATCAAGAGAGTAACATACGGCCATATTTTATGTCAGGGCCACGTGTGTACCCGTCTCCTAATCCGATGATTATCCAGATTAGAAGATAAAGGGACCAACAGCTATGCCAAGAAGAATTACTGGAGCTCACATAGGACATGGAACATCCTAGACAAACCAGCTAAGTACCCTACCACGCGGAACGGACCATGGAAAATTGATTTGATGTTTTTATAAATAAAAGGGAAATATAATAATGCTTTAAACCCAAAAATCTATAATCTTCTTGGTGTTAGTCTGTGCTAATTTAACGAGCCAATACAGGCACTTTCTATCACTTCTCTTATATTCGGACGTATCTCATCCTCTAAAGACAAAACGGGTGACGGAACCGTTGAGTAAATATAATAATTATATTACCCCACTGCTCGCGCTACAATGTTGAAGAAGTTTCACTTTCATAAACAATTAATTACTTTCTTATTTTGCACTGACTCTTAAAACAAATATACACAAACAATAAATTATGATAACAGTCACGTGAAAGATTTAAAAACATCAGGAAAATTTGAAGTATGACATTTACAGCGCCTTTAGAGGTAGACGATAAATATGAAAATTAGATCGAAATTTTCAGAGCAATTATTTGAACTTTACCTTACTCGTAAAAACCAGGCAGTAAAAAGACAGAGTTTGGCCACACATGTCTTATCAATGTTTCATTTCTTATAGCTTCCGGTGATATCATATATACGCACCATATAAGTGACAAGCAGGGATGCCCGACGGTTATCGGGTTATCAGGGATGCCATGCACTTAATCAATAAGAGTTGATTACATTTAGTCAACCCGTTTGCAAATGTAATGTCATACCCTATTATGATATAAACAATAACATATCGGAGGACGCGGTCTGCCACAAATGAAAGATAACCCAGAGGGACTCCCACCTTCATATAGATATATGATGCGCACGCCCATCATCACCATCATCATCATCATCATCATCATCAACACCAACAATAACACAACTACAATACATCCACAAATCTTCTAGTCATCCACCCACTCTTTATATCCATACAACCATTCCCTCATTTGATCATGTACATTTCCTACACGTATTTAAACCTCCATGTCTTACTCCCAAGCTTCATCTCTCCACAGCTCCCAGACCCAAATAACGGATCACTATGTAATTTTACAATTACTCATGTTGGCTCATCCACTTCAACCTTATCCACCCATCCACTTACTCAATAATCCATCTTTCCGTCCACTCGACCATCGATCCATCCACCCAAATTTTCATTCATCCTCCAAACTACACATCAATCCATTCTTCCACCAGATAATACCTTAATTACAAAACCGTCTTTGTGATAATAATTATCACTCAACCCACCCTCCGTACACACACCTGTATATCAATATCATTGTCTACCAATAGCAGGCATAGATATAGATCAACCATTCTTACACAATACTACCATCCATCCATCCACTCCTCTGGGCTTCATTAATGACGAATCCACTCTTTCATTCCATCAACGATCCAGGTCTGAGCTCAGATTACATGTTCCTCAGCCACGTGATCAAACACTCCCAGACTCTTGATTTTAAGTCAAGTTTGCCCCGAACGGAGTGAGCGTCAAATCTCTAATACACAGGAAGTCTACATAACTCATTAGGAGGGGAAACGGAGGCACTCCGCGAGTGTGGAAAGGTTTTGTTTTATATACGGTCTGGGTCTTCAACTCAGAGAGAGAGAGCAACGAGAATAGGAATGAGATGTAATGCTACTCCTTTGGGGCTTAAAGTCAAGCAGTTTGATACACACGCCTTATGGTTGCCCAGAATGAGGAATCAAATGTATTCTCTCAACCTTTCCATGTCAACCACGCGTCTCTTTCCTTCCTCTTTCTCTCGATCATCATTATTGTGCCTTTTCGTGCCTTTCATCTTAGTTTGTTTCTCTTTTCTTCTGTCTATCTCCCTGCTTCTTTGTTGTATGTACCTCTTTTCTTCTCTCTAGTTTGTTATCTGCCTGTGTCTCTGTTAATTAATATGGCCATTGTTCTACCCACTCTTTTCCTTATTTCTTCTTCTCTTTGTTATTGTTATTGTTATTTTTTACTATTGCCGTTATCATTGTTTTCCCCCCATTGTTTTTATTGATTTTGCTTTATTGTTGGTGTTGTTCGTTTCTTCCTCGGTCTATTATTCCTCTCCTTCTTTTGGATTTTTGTTTGTTTTCACAATGATTTTTCGTTTGCTTATATCGATTTCTGCTTTTCTCAATCTTCCGGTGCCTCTCCCTCTCTTTGTTTTAAACCTCTTTTCAAACCATGCATCTAGCACAATGATATTACAGAGCGTGATTTTCTCTATCTTTCTTTGTCTCGCACTCTCTCTGTTTTGAACCTCCTTTAATGAGGCGCTAGGATTCATTGATGGAATTTGTCGTTTGTTTACATTTGTATTTTATTCTCTCTAATAATAATAATAATAATACGCTTATTCATCCAAATTCAGGAAATTCATTTTACAGACGAGCATTTTGAAATTAGAAGAATAGGTAAGTATACAGAATGGCATAGGAAACTAGATAATATTATACACAATAGATGATATCATACACAACATAAAATATTGTCCACAGTAGATAATATCATACACAATAAATAATACTACAAACGAAGTCACGATATTGATAGTCTTAACCACAACACCAATAATCTAATGCGAATAGGGGAAATGATTTTTACCTCCAAAAGAGCAAGAAATTCTGGCTTGTGACAACCGCGTTTATAAATTATAAAAGATAATCCACAGAATTTCCTGGACTTAGACTAGCGTCGAAAATAGCATAATACAAACAGAAATGAAAAGTCGAGGCAGACAAGACTAGGGGAGATAAAATCAAACATGTAACCTATAAGCAAAGAAACCGGAAGGCCGTCTACTCGTGTGTTTTTTTTTCTTTTTGTGGTGCGAGGACATCATTCGCATGTCTGAGCAAAGGGAAGTAATTGAAAAGCCCCTACATGACATACCCATTCTTGTGTAATTATGACCGTCATTTCCCGCCGCTGCTAAACACTTTCCGAGGTCATCGCAAGAAATAACAAGCAAGGTTTGAAAAAGTTAAAGTGCCAGAAAAACACAGAAAAATATAGCCATAAGAAAATGGAAAGTCGACAGTAGGAATCAAACCCACACCGCGGCGTACGACAACGCCGCCTAGCCGGATACAGAGGCCACACGCTTACCAACTGAGCTAATTAGCCACGCACCGCAAGAAATAACGGGGTCAGTGGCCCGGGAACGAAATTTGTTTAGAAGGTGCAAACCAGTGTGTTTACTTTTCCTAGACATTGCTAATATAATCTTAATACACAGACACTAATTTTCTTAGTCTTATCTTTTTTCATATTTTAACATTATTCGATCTGAAAACAACCACTGGTCAAATGATAAAAATGTATTTGACACGTCAACCAAATCAGAGAGGAAACGTGAACATTAGGAAAGGGTACCTGTCCTGAATAACGGCTGCCCAACGATATATTTTTGCTCTTTTGTTTGGCAATGACGACATGAGCGTTTCTTTGCATCCTTGAGAAAGTTAAATGTCTCTCCGGGGACAAACTGTACGTTTGACGTGCTAAATTTTTATGGTTTGTCTTCTTGAGATGTTGGAAGTAGTTCGTCATTAATTAGTTCTTTGGATGGTACCTCTTCAGTGCCCTCTCGACTTGAAGCAGGGCTGAAATCCGTCGCAAATTGGCAGATGTGGGAATTGTCTGGCAGGGTTAAGCAGCTCATAATCGTTTTATCGATTCAAGACAGAATGAGATTTGACATTGATGATGGAGAACAGGGGGTGCACATTTTGATTCCCGGGCGTCTGAACGGAGTCGATTCTTTTTCTATTGATCCTCTATTGAACAGATTAGCACAAATATAGTTACAATTAGAACGACGGCAGCAAATATTGTTTTGTCAAGTAAGCAGAAACTGGGGTGGAAGAATTGTTTGTTTGTTTTGTATGATCGAGCCCCATTAATACCACAGAGCAGTGTTGGGGCCAGCTCTATGTTCAGCCATGAAAGGCAAACAAGATCCCTGCCATAAATGCAGGCACCCCGACCAAACACGGCTGAACGCAGAGCCGGAAACTCTTTCGATCAGAGAGCTTCAGACAAGCAGGTGATAACCCACTGTGTCAACTCTTTACTGGCACCATGAGCAATACACAGATCAGTATTAATCAAAGAGGGGCCAATAAACAAATTACTGTAGCCCTTGTGGGTACCTCCTCAGCTATTGATAAAAACTGTGAGGTTCTACCACTCTAGGCAAATGGAAGACTATTCAAATCAGTTAACTCGATTTAAAGCCTTCTGCATCCTAGTCATCCCCTTCGAATACCTCGGCTGCCTCCCTGCTCGTCAGAACAAGCTGTCTCCATTCAAGTCTATCGCTGTCCACAGATGATGAATTGGCCAGGTCGTTTGCAGATTTTAAAGTTAGACATAATGTGTTGTTTAGTCTGTTGAGGACGATTGACAATGATGTCAATGGCCTTCCTTTGTATTTGTTTCCTGATTTAGTAAAGTGAAATTGCATTGCCTTGTACGCTGCTGTGTTGTAATCCCTTCTTGATATGTGTCCAAAAAGGCGCCACCTGCTCTCCAGAATGCGAACACTTTGGGGAAAAGACTAAGAGAAAAGCCTGGAAGAAAGTAGGAAAAGGATATATCAGCATTTCTAAACTAAGACAATGCAACCATAGCAGAAGGAAACGGAAAGTGGCAAGACGGGACAGAAGTAGGATGGAGAAGATAGGATGAGTGAGGAAAAAATAAAGTTGTCCTATTGGATTGATGTCGTTTTTTTCACTAAAAGGTGCTTGATTTCTACTCACGACAGTTTCGGAAATTTCCGATTTTGACAGAAGGCCATAGCAAAGTGTTTTGAATTTAACATTAGCACACAAAGGAAACATCACTCTCTTGCTCACCTCGGTAAAAACAGGCTTGAGTCGTGTATCTTATTATTGACCATCGTTGGTGATGTTAATAATGATAATAATGATAACAACGATATTAATGATAATGATAATAATGATAATGATAATAATAACAATAATAATGATAATGATTTTAAACCAATAAATCGGACCAAAGTGGCAAATTCTCTCAGTGGGCTGATCACCTGCTTGGCTAAAACTCTCTGATCCAAAGAGTCTCCAGCTCTGTATTCAGCAGTCGTGTTTGGTGGTCAGTGTGCCTATATTTATGGCAGGTATCTTGTGTGCCTTTCATGGCTGAACGTGGCTGGGCCCAACACTGCTCTGCGGTATTAATGGGGCTCGATCAAACAAACAAAGGATATTGATAGCATTACGTTGTTATTTATGCTGTCTGATAATGGCATTGGGATTGCCTAATTTCCTTCTTTCGTCTTTTTTTTCCTATTCCCTTTTACCATTGCAGTGTAGGGCCAGCACTATGAGGCTGGATTTCTCTGGATCAAGATATTAAGCCAAGCGGGTGATCAACCCACTGTGAACTGGTATTGCCTAATAATGATATCAATATCGTTCAATGGTCTCGATACTTGAAGACAATGGTATTCATGGTGTGTGCGTCAACGATAGAGCGTTAGATTATTCAAAGAGAAGACGAGTTATATAAATGTTCAGCTGTTCAGGACGTTGACAACACACATCACGCACAAAGACACATAAACAAAATAGATATATAGATAGATGAGTGGAGAGCAATTCCTCTGTGGCGTAGTAGTAATGGAGCGGTACATCTAATGTTCAAATCCGGGCCAGATAAAATAATTTTTAAGAGATTTTTTCTGGCTGCGCGGGTTCAAATCTTCTTATTGGAGACGGATTAAAATTAGGAGATCTCAACTCTGAAATAGTCTTTAAGTGTCGACAGGAGCTTAAAAACTTAAACGTTTATCGATAGATGGCTAGATAGATAGATAGATGGGTGATTTCTTTGGTGTTTATCATTCTATTGCGTTAATAATGTTGATACCTTTCATCAGGTTAAAAGAAAGACCTAGAGAAAGGCAAAGGAAAATATGTCCGTTTTGTGCACATGATTCTATTCAGACCGAAGTTTTACATTTTCTTCTATTATGCATTGAGATTCTGATTTATGATATCAATATCGGGGCCATTGTTCTGGTGTTGTCTACTGACATCATTCTGGGAATAATATTATTGTGTAATGGGGTATTGCAGAAAGGATAAGCTTTTGTTTGTCCTCATCGTCATTATTATTATCATCATCATGATATCAACATCTTTATCATCACTATCATCACCACCATCATCTTCATCATCATCATTATCACCACCACTACCATCACCACCACCATCACCCGCACCATCACCATCATCATCATTATCATCATCGACAACACCAATTACCTAAAATCATTCTAAATATTAACAAATATAACGATAATTAACTTCTTACCATACACACTCAATTAAACCATCCCGAATGCCACGCATTATCACGCATCGTTATTGTCAGGCTTGATTAGAATTTCTGGTACTAAAAATGTCAGTTTGTCGTCATAGCAACAATCAAACACTAACGTCTGGATTTGGATAGAATAAACAGGAAATCATTGTTCTTTCTTCTTCTTTCTTATCCAATTCCCTTTTACCATTACAGTGTAGGGCCAGCACTATGAGGCTGGATTT
>JARBEQ010122075.1:0-13633 GCA_030265355.1 Tritonia tetraquetra | reverse complement strand
CCACATGAACTAATAGTTTGTCTATCAGAAGCACACAAAAATAAAATATGGAAAGTAAAAACTATGAATGTCGATAACAAAATTAGAAGAAACAAAACATTTTCTATAAAATTAACGACACTATGGATACAATATTCAATACGCCAAGAACCTTTCTTTCTTTCTTTCTCAATAACCTTTTAGTACCTTTCGGTGTAAGGTTAACGCCAAGAACCACCTCCAGCTAAATTATAAACCACATGCAAAATTTGGTAGCAATCGGTGCTGGGGGAACTGAGAAAATGCGTGACAAAACTCGGGCGTACTCCTTTATAGATACAGATACGTGTTCTTTTTCCGTTTAGGAAGCCAATGAACCCAACTGTAATAGAAAAATATAGTTTTGGGTTCTGGCCAATTATCTATAAAATCAATTTGTTTTCCCGTCAACCACTCTCATTCTACATGTCGTCTATTCCAATTCTCAAGAGAGAAAAGGGAGTGAACAAAACATTATTTTAAATGGGAAATGTTAAAATGAGAGATTAAGCTAAAAGAATCCGTGAAATATAGAACACATACCAAAACCACAGCACAACACGTCTGCCGTTTTCATGAAGAAGGGCGAATAAGGCTATCAATGGCTTAGTGTTATTCGTCTTTTTTCATGAAAAACAGCAAAATGTGGGGATGGTAAAAAAAACATCATGAGCAAGACAATATAGGGAAAGACAAAAGTATTCATGAGGTATGTAATATCTTGTTCCAACTTCCACGTAAACTTCTCAGGACAACAAAATGAAACCAACTTTAAGAAAAGTTTATCTATGTTAAAAATTTGTTATTTAACGAAGAAGAAGAAGAAGCAATAACAAATGAGGACACCACTCAAAAAGCCCATGGGTGCCAGGGGACAGTACACAAAAAGCCCATGGGTGCCAGGGGACAGTACACAAAAAGCCCATGGGTGCCAGGAGACAGTACACAAAAAGCCCATGGGTGCCAGGGGACAGTACACAAAAAGCCCATGGGTGCCAGGGGACAGCAAACAAAAAGCCCATGGGTGCCAGGGGACAGCAAACAAAAAGCCCATGGGTGCCAGGGGACAGCAAACAAAAAGCCCATGGGTGCCAGAAAATTGTGGTTTCTATTGTGACTTTGCATTAAGTAGAATTCCATGGGATTCCTTAGCCTTGACAGCCTAAGGGTAAAACCACACTAAAGCCAGAACCCGAGAGTCTGACCGGACTGTCTGAAAAGAATGTGCACCGATGCAACAGAAACAACAGCTTATAGGATGTTGGGCTACGGCATGGTAGGGAAAACCATTTTTTATTACCGGTTAATATCTAATCTGTGCACATTCTTTTCCCACAGAATACGGTCCGGTCTGACCCTAAACCTGAGAACAATTCACACACAAATCATGTTCTAAATGAAAATAAATAAAAATTCAATATATGGCCACATCAATCATCATATTTGATTTTTAGCTATTTCAAATGCATTGCAATGATTTGGCAGGCAAAATAACAAATCATAAACACCAACATCAATTTTATGTTAAACATATTGCTAGACTAGAAAAAAAAAACCTCAACTTGCACAGAATGAAATACCTATTACCTGATGAAAAAGACAAAAAAACAAAAACACAATAAAAATGTTAGCACAGTTAGGATGATATTATACACAATTCATCCACCACCAAAATCATTTCAATATCAAATGTACAATTGTTAGTTGTAAGACCATGTCAACACAGAGATTATATCAAAGGTGAATCTCCAGGGCTGAGCCACGAAAACTCTGAAAGGCCCAGATTACTACTCACCATAAACACTGATATCCCAATTTAAAAAATTTTAAAATCTTAGAAATTGTCACATAATGCAACCATCTTGCAATCAAAAACTCCCAATACAAAATCCATCCACCACAAAAATCATTTAAACATGAAATGTAATAACGGCAGTGATGATGATGATGATGATGATGATGTTGGAGGGAGGGGACATTTTCTCATTACATTTTCTCTCTATGGATACATTCTTTCCAGCACTGTAGAAATATAAAAAATATATTTTTAAAAAAGAAAAAAAATAGATTATGTTTTCAAAACAAAAGGCTGTACTTCTATCAAGGGTTCAATCCCATTATAAAACCTGTTTCGTTTTGTTATCCAAACCGCATTATACCCCCTAAGGAGTATAGCGGCCGGCTCCATGTTCAGCATTGCTTGAAGAAACATTTGGCGATGTGGTTAGAATTGTGTACCCTAGGATATGACATATGACATAGCAAAAAAATATATATCACACAATCTTACTTTAATCATTTGGCAGTGTTCCATTTATAGAACACAGCAGTGTTGGGGTCAGCCTCATGTTCCACCCAGACTGTGGATGCAGGCACCTCGACTGGTGCAAGAGCACCTCAATTTTGTGGATGCAGGCATCCTGATACCATGCTGAGCAAACACAGACCAGTATAATAATCTTTCTTTCTTGATCAATTCCTGTTAAACATTTCGGTGTCAAGTTTATCTTTAATAAATAAACTTCCTCAACTCCTCTCTATTTCGACTTCTTTTCTTGGCATCAACTAAAGTAATTTCTTCTTTAATGATAATGATATGGTGTTTGGATGACATAACCTGTGCACTTTGGTTTCCAGTCTTCTAATGTGTCTATTTCTCTCAAAATCATTCCAATATAGCTAGTTACACATAAGTCATAGCAGGATGATGACCTGCTCATCTGAAATCCTTGCGCCCATAACAGTTCCTGCTCTGTGTTTGGTCACATGGGGTGGTTGGGCTACCGGCATTTTGAATTGCCGGACGTCTTGTGGACCGTTTGTGGCAGAACATATGGCTGGCCCTCATACTGCTTTGCAGTATTAATGAGGCTAAAAAGGATGATATGATATATAATAACACTTGCATTGAATTCAATTTGAAGACCACACGGAAAAAACGGCAGTCACATTTTCATTTTTTAAAGATATTCCAATTTCAAAGTTTGATATTGTAATAATAGCAAAAACTGCAAAAAAGCAAATAAGAGCATATCTACTCTATTCCATCTTACAAATACCTTTTTTTTAGCATAATTGTTTTTAAAAAGATTTAAAATTGAATGCGACTGCCGTTTTCCCCCCTGTGGTCTTCATTTGCATAAGGCCAGGTTTAGACAACGAAACACACTGCCCCAGTCTGGTGTGTTCAACACACTCCTTACACATGGCCCCGACACACGCCGCCAATATACAACACTATATTCACTGTGAAACTATGAAAGCTGTGTGTGGAAATAAACTCCTCAGGGAAGCAACAACAGACGTTTTCGACATGCTAAAAAAAGCCTTTGAAATCTCACTGATTTCGGCTGAAAATTATAATGACAGAAGAAAAGCAACATAAAACTTAAATGGATAAAACAACATGCTTGGTACAATGATCATACAAGACGAGTCCAATTCAACGGCTGTTTTAGTCTCACACTGTTTTATCCCACCACCACACCTAGACATTTCCCTCGTGGAAAATTAACAAAAACAGGGTTGGGAAAGATCTTATGAGGAGGAGGAGAGAGACCAACAATTAATATTGAATCATGTCTCTCTAGTGATACTGTTGTAATTCCTACTGTAATTATCAAAGGACTTTGAGCAAAGAAAATTAATGGAAAGAGAAGTTTGAAGTTATATGCCCTTTTCAACACATAAAGGTCATATCAAAGACAGTTCTAAAGAACTTGAGAAAGGGCAGAGCCATGAAAACTCTGAAAGGACAAGAAAAAGTGGGCTCAAACCCAGTCCTTCGCGTCCGACATCGAGTGACTTGACCACTGCGTCACAGATGCCCCTAGGCTATTTTTCTTTTTAATGACAACATCGATCCTACTATAGATTTGATTCTTAGTGTGACATACCCTTTTTCTTCTCGACAGCTATTTTCTGACACTTTCCCATTTCTACCTCTTTCCTTCATAAACTATCTATCATCAGAGATGGCCTACTTTTAATTACAATCAAGAGGTGCTGAAGTTGGCAGTTAAACAATTGTAGTAGCGTACAACAGAAATATCACATCAAACGGCTAAAAAACAGAGACATCAGTAGAAATGGAAAACGGTAACTACAGAAAACAACAAAGAACTCTATCACTATCATATTCATTTTTGTTTGAGCCGATATACAGTTTTTTGCTTCTCCTGTAAAATTCTGTCGAGTGCACGTTCGTGTGTTGAACAGAGCGGCAGCGATATACACACAATGACAGTGGAGAGTCATAATATCATGATAGAAAAACGCAACGATGAAATATTTGAGTTAGAGAAAATAACAAAGCCGGAGGAGACTACGATAAGTTCCCCCCCCCCCCCCCCTTGAGCAATTTGTGTAAAAATAAAACCAACATACCATGGTTAAAAATTCAGTTTTCTGTTACTTGACACCATTTGTTAATGAACACTTTAAACAAAAGATTAATGACTAAATAAAAAAAAACAAGTGACAACATTAGCAAAGAATCAAGAATGAACATAGTATAGGGGGGGGGGGGGGTGTGCATTATTCACTGGATGCCTGCATGATGTCATAGAATAGGGGTGGGGGTGGGGGGGTGCATTATTCACTGGATGCCTGCATGGTGTCATAGAACAGGGGGGAGGGTGTGTGCATCATTCACTGACAGACAGAGGACATCCAAGGCAAGGGTTGTGTGTTTGAGTCGCATTTCGGGTATCAAGCATCAACATAGAATACTCATTAGTCATGGGAAACTGTGATAGGCAGAAGATAGGACCACACTACTGTGGGCATAGTAGGGTCATAGGACCACAGTTCCATGGGCATGGTAAGGGCATAGGACCACACTTCCATGGGCATGGTAAGGTCATAGGACCACACTTCTATGGGCATGGTAAGGTCATAGGACCACACTAAAATGGGCATAGTAGGTAGGGATGTTAATATCAATATATAATTAGGGTATAAATAAACAAAAAAATGAATGCTGCTCTCGTAAGACTGGCACTAAATCATTTTTTTTTAAAAAGCATTATTATAATATCAAACAAATTTAAACAACATTTATTTAAATCACGTTATATTTGAAGGGTTTGACTGCAAACTGCGATAAGCATCTTACAAAACCCCTTTTTTTCAAAATGGTGCTTACCGCGCTTTGCGGCAGGACCCTTCATTGACTGAAAAAGGAGACAAGTACCGTCCTCAACAATGGCTTTGACAGCACAACGTAAAACTGGCTTGTCACATTTTGCAGTCAAACCCTATAATTCCAATCACCTTTACAGTTTCAATCACCTTTACATTTTCAATACCTTCAATCACATTTTAATATCACCAGCTAATCTATCATCTCTTTTAAATCTTCATTCAGCTTCTATTTTCTGACACAAGTCTTCCATATAAGATACAAGTTCCAGATTCCGCTAACGCACAGGTCTCTCAAAACATTCATCCCTGCAATAACACCCAAACACCTCATTCCATCAATGCACAGCATTGCACCGTGAACAGTACAAACTGTATTTGTATTGCACCTTTTGGCACCGAGGCAGTGTAATACTCACAACAATAATTTACAGTAAAGGTGTCCTTTTTTTTTTCCACCTAAAAAGCAGCTTGAAACGTAATCTAATAAAAAACACTGACATGCCGACTCAGACAACTCCTTTAGGCTCTAGCTGTGTACGATTTAACATTATGAATTTAGCATACACAATGTCTAAAATTGAAAAAGAAATAGGCTCTCCACTCAGTGAATGCTTTTTCGACCTCCAATCTAAAGTACATTTCATTTCCTGTCATAAGAGTACATAGTAAAACCTATATTACATTTTGATTTTAATACACTGAGCTCTATACTTGCCATTATTAAATAATGGGAACAATAAAAAATATATCTTTTAGTATATATTAAGACTTTAACCTTGTGAACAAATCGGACATTGCAAGCTGGAGGAATGGCTGATCAATTTTTGGATCAACAAATTATGCTGTCAAGCGTCTTCTATTTAAAAAAAGGCATTTGGATTACGAGTCAAAAAGAAGCGAGCGGTGGAAAAAACACACTGACAAAAAAAAGCACAAATATATTTTTTAAAAGCAAAAAAAGCACACTCCATGACCAACCAAGACGAGTCGGTCCAAAAAGTGAATTTTACATATGTTGATTTACGACTACCATAATAAAAACAAAGTTTTCCATTTCAAACGACAACAGTTTGATTTCATATCTTAACATTTGGCAGCACTTTAAACGAAACAAGATTGAATAACTTTTTAGACACAAAATGTTTTTTGCCATATTTCTCCATTCACTAATTGTTACCTTTGGAAGCGACTCGTAGCACTGGGTCACATATATCACTGTTTCAAAATACAACCTTGCTCATATTGCCAACAGCACCAACTATAAATACGAGTACCTCCATTCATCACAGGTATGGTGGAACAACAGCAATTATTTCAACATTGAGGCTGAGGGTTATTATTAATTAATCATTAATTAAATAAATTGTTCTTTCTAAATCTATCACGATATCTTTCTTTTCCCCCAATGAAAGGTATATTTTAGTCTATTCAAGCCTTTGTCAACACAGTCCAGACAAAGGTGATCTGATAACATTTCTATTCAAGCCTTTGTCAACACAGTACAGACAAAGGTGATCTGATAACGTTTCTATTCAAGCCTTTGTCAACACAGTCCAGACAAAGGTGATCTGATAACATTTCTATTCAAGCCTTTGTCAACACAGTCCAGACAAAGATGATCTGATAACATTTCTACTCGAGCCTTTGTCAACACAGTCCAGACAAAAGTGGTCTGATTACATTTCTATGCAAGCCTTTGTCAACACAGTCCAGACAAAGGTGGTCTGATAACATTTCTGTTCAAGCCTCTGTCAACACAGTCCAGACAAAGGGGGTCTGATAACATTTCTCTAGAGCACAGTCTTGAACTCTTAATGGTCCTCCAAAGGCAGGAATTGAACCCCAGACCTATGTATCCAGAGGCAAGTGACTTCACTATAAAACCACAGACATCACAATCTCTGCCCACTTTTAAATTTGAAAACATCACAAATTCAACAAAAACTTTATAAATCACCTTCACTCATCTCCTCATGATAAATGGGCAAAGGATGCGCTTCAGTATTAAATACATATTTGTCCAAGGGTATCAAATCGGGATCGTCGCTGAAAAGAAGGTAAAGATATTTAAGCGTCTCCGCTAAAAAGAAACTCTCCATCTTATTGCGGAATCTGGGATTCCCAGGGTCCTTGACATTGTGAATGGATGAATATCCGGCTTCCGGTAAGCGTGTGTATTTCTCAAAGGCTTGGAAGATGGTCCATCCCCACTCCCTGTACATCTTGTTGCCCGTGATGCGGTAAAGGATGAAAAAACTTTCCACCGTCTCCGGTCGCAGCAGATTGTGGGAATCCAGCGGCTAAAAGGTTAGTAGAGGAGAAAAAAAATACAGTAGAACATAGTATAGCAGTTTTTTTCACCGTAACACTTTACACCGAAAGGTACTAAAAGGTTATTGATAAAGAAAGAAGAAGAGTTTTTTTTGCCTGATTTGGCATGACACTGGAAACCCTATGTGGAAACCTGCTGTCTTAACCATTGAAGACAATTTTCACAAATCCAAATAATGAATGATACCTAATTTCATAGGGGTCACGTCCCAATGTCGCAGTGGTACAGTTCTCGCCTCTGAAGTGAAAGTTACTGGGGGTTCGACACTGTCAGGTATTTTTCTCCTTGAAACTCAGTGAAAACCTATATGCCACTCCTCTGATCCTATTCTGGTAGGTGGGATCACCTAGTCCTATCAGAGACGGACAATAAGCTTGGAGGTCCCATGTGCACATTGCGCATGTCAAAGAACCCTTGGCAGTTGAAAATCGAAAAGAGTAGGCCGCAAGATTGCTGTCTGGGCAAAATTTATTCCTACCACAAAGGTCACAGTAGATTGATCACCTGCTTGGCTTCATATCTTGATCCACAGAAATCCAGCACTCATAGTGCTGGCCCTACACTGTAATGGTAAAAGGGAACTGGATAAGAAAAAAGAAGAAAGAACATAATTTCATGAAGAAAGATTTGGGAGAGTAATCTGAGACGGAGCAGTGTTTTCTCCACCAGGTGATAAATCGTTACTCATTGTCTGCTTCACATTAACAAAAACAGGTATATCAAAGTGACCTAGAGTGAGTTTCCAAGGGAGTAAAGCAAACATTTAAAACAGGTTAAGCAATGACATGATAAGCCTAAAATGAGATTATTTTAAAAATTCAACGGCGATTGTTGGTCGCACTGATTAGTTAACTTTGATTGTTTTCAAGTTAAAAAACAAAAAAAATTAATACCAAAAAAATATATATCTTTCTCTCACCTTGACAATCAAATCCTCCTTTGCACCTGGCGCCATGTTGAAGAAGACAATCTCTGGACTCAATTTTGTTGGCATTCGGTTATACATTTCCCAGCACGTGACAGACAACTCTTTGGCCAGCTCCAGGTTGGATTCCTCAAGTCCAAAGTGATAGGCAAGGGCCAGAGTACCTGGTAGGTAACACACTAAGTGGTCCTGACAAGAGTTAAAAAGGAAAGAAAAGAAATTATATTTAGTAATTGTATAACACGAAAGTTTAAAACTGTTACTTTTATTCCTTTGCCAAGACATTATAGGTCATATCAACGGCCCGACCTCCGATTTATAGTCTCCCACTGATAGGATTTGATTCCAATGGAATGCAAAGGGTGGAGAAAGTTCAAAGGAATAAATTGCAACATCGCCGCCCTGATTTGAACCCAGAACCTTCTGCAACATCATGAAGCCCCCTCAGTGATTGTTTATTCTGCCGTACAAAGAAAGCGACATTTCCTTTTATGGGCTATGATGACGACACGATACGTTGAGAATTTGATAGTAATATTCCTAGATTATAAAAGTGTTTGCCATGATGTGAGAGTGATTTTGACGGCTGAGATGGTGTTTGTTTCAGTAGCTTTTATGGGGGGAGAGGGGGGGGGGGAGGGGGCTGTTCCATAAGCAAATCGTTGATGGAAGAAACAATTATCTTTTTCTGTTGTGCTTTATTACTGGTCAATAGGTTTCTACATGACTACTACATGGGGGGCATTGTTACGTAAGGGTTATGCATTCACTTTGTGTGTAGACGGTCCCAGATCCAATTCCTCCTAATAAGTTACCAAGGGTGTTAAACTAACAACACTGTCATTATCGATACTACACACTTCCCTTCATGCGGTAAAAATATTACCGAACAGTATAGGTTAATAGTAGTAACACTGCTACTCTCTCTTACATATCAAACCACACTATTCAATAACTGTATCACACCATTTACAGTGAGAGATTCATGGGTTTGGGTTTTCTTAAAGCAAAAACACAATAACAACATGATAAAAATAATAATTAGTTTTGTTGGGTTACATCAAGGGGTCCCAGTGGCGCAGAGGTACGGTTCTTGCCTCAGAAGCGAAAGGTACATGGTTTGATTCCCGGCAGCGACAAGTATTTTTCCCCTTGAAACTTGGTGAAAAAGGGATATGCCACTCCCCTGATCCTATTCAGGTAGGTGGGATCAAGAACCTAGTCCTATCGGAAACGGACAATAAAACTTGGAGGTCCTGTGTGCACGTTAAAGAACCCTTGGCAGTTAAAAATCGTTAAGGTCTGGGCATAATTAATTCCTACCACAAAGGTCACAGTGGGTTGACCACCTGCTTGGCTTAATATCTTGATCCACAGAAATCCAGCCTCATATTGCTGGCCCTACACTGTAATGCTAAAAGGGAATTGGATAAGAAAGAAAGGGTTACAGCAAAATAACTTTTAATTTTATTGAGTTAATTTTAGTTTTTGGGGTTTAAAAAAAAATAAAATACAATAACCACAAACATATAAAGTAAAAAACGATGTTCTCGTCTAAAACTTACCATTTTAGGACTAAAACTCCTGCCGCCTAAAAGTTCACCAATGTAAGAAAGCTTACTTGGCTCAGATTTCCGAAGCAGTTTATTTCTCATACCTTTCACACTCTCAATAAAATCCTCTTTGAACCTGAATATTGATGTCAATAGAGACAATAAACATTGTGAAAAATAGAAGAAAAATGCAAAACGTAGACAAAGATTTTTGTACAACTATTTTTAGGTGGAATTTTTACTTCCGAGTTAATATTATGACCAACTATGCAAGTATAAATATAAAGAATTCAAGGAAAATCATGGGTTGGGCCATGTACAAATGTCATCTTTACATTAGTATGTCCTGAAGCCTTTAGCCCGGTCTCTGTAGCGTGAAGCAGATAAGTGACAATTTGTCACTTTCTGGATAGGGCGCTGGTCTATCACAATTACTTTCCCAAATCTCATTTGACGATTGGTACCCATTTCTACACCTGGGTCAAGTAAGGCCAACGGAGTAAAGTTTTTTGCCCAAGGAAAAAACAAAGTGCCTGAAATCTGCTGTCTAGTCCACTTGGCGATCTCATCTCCTCTTACACTAGTAAGCATAGTTAATTATTTGAACGTTTAAAGGTAAATGTTGGAACTTTTATAGATAATTATCAAACCCTTTATATAATCATTAGAACTTTTATGCAATTATTAAAACTTTTATAGATAATTCGTAGACCCTTTATACAATTATTAGAACTTTCATAGATAATTCGTAGACCCTTTATAAAATTATTATAACTTTTATAGATAATTCGTAGACCCATTATACAATTATTAGAACTTTTATAGGAAATTATGTAATAATAGCTACACATTGCTTAGTCTACACACTCTGCTTTAAAGTAAAAATTGATCTTCCATTTGCTTTCCAGACCGGATCCAATGAGGTTATGTGAGAATATAGTAAGTGTTTATATGAAAGTGGTATAATGCAGCTACGCCCAAAATGGCAAATTCTCCCAGTTCTTATATAGCTAAGGGGTGACCACAAGGGATACAGTAATTGTTTATTGACCTTGCTTATGATTTATACTGCTCAGTGTATTGCTCATGGTGTCAATAAAGAGTTGTCTGGGCTAAATTAATTCCTACCACAAAGGTCACAGTGGGTTGATCACCTGCTTGGCTTAATATCTCCATCCAGAGAAATCCAGACTCTTAGTACTGGCCCTACACTGTAATGGTAAAAGGAAACTGGATAAGTAAGAAGAAGAAATAATGCGGCTTGAAAGTACTCACAATTCTAATCGTTTCCCTGACTGGATCCATTGTTTTAAAAGATACTCGTAATACGAGTCTCCTCTCGCTCCCAGTGTTATGGTGGCGGAGGAACGGAATGACCCAGAATCGGCGTTGATGAAAATTGGAACCAAGCCTTCCGTCTTTGGCAAGTCGTGGATGTGAATAGACACTTCGTGAACAGCATTCTGTAACAGTGGAAAAACAGACATGAACCCAGACCTCCACATCTGTACGGTTTGTAAAACGTCCCCATTGATAAACGTATAGTTATTTTCAGACCCTAACCATAGAAGTGCCAAACTAGGTGCAAATTTTTTGGAGGAGCCTAAAAATAATCCATATTTGGGGGGTGGGGGGGGCGTTGTAGTCCAGTGGTACAGTCTTCGCCCCGTAATCGGAACGATGAGGTTCATCTCGACTCGAGTAGGGCCATCTGTTTGTGGAGATCAGACAAACAATTGGTCTATCACTGAACTATTGACTTCTTCATTCAATGAGAATCCGACTTCTTCAGTCAGTCTTTTCATGTAGACGTGAATAGTTTCGTTACTATGGTAATTGTGGGAGCCTTTATAAATCTGTTAACTACGATCACATCAAAACACAAATAATCTAAAAAAGAAGAAATTGACGATTTACATTTAAATTACATGAGTGGTCTAAGATCAACAATAAATTCATGGAGAAAAAAAAAGGCTTCAAAATGTATTTCTCAAGTCTTACTGCATATTTGGAATCTCCTGTAACATAACTCAAATCCCTGAATTCCAGCTGTATGGTGCTGACCTCCGACGTACTGCTGTCAGGACCCCATTTTGGGGCTTGGGCGAGTCCTTTGCCCAAGTTGACATCAGAGTATGGGATTTTAGATTTGTGGTTGAAAGCATGAAGAAGGCGATCCCCTAAATCAATCTACAGAAAAATAAAAAATTATAGGAGGATGTTTAATGTTAATATGCAAATATAGGAGGTGCTGGTGGTTGACCGGATAGCACGCTGAACTGGTCAGCTTGGTCAAGCTACATTGATCATGATCAGTGCCTAGACGGGTGACCACTCCACAACTGTGCCCTTAGGTAAGGCTCTTAACTCTGCTTACCTCACTTGTCTCAGGTGCAATTGAGTACCCGGCCGAGGGCAGCGAACAATCTTGTCAGAATGCTAGTGCTGAAGCTCCTAACAGGCAGCTCGCACTGTACACTCCACATGGAGTTGAGAACGATACATGAGTGTTATGGCCTGCCGGGGGTAAACTATACATTGTAAAGGGCATAGAGCATGATGAACTTCGTGGATATGCACTATATAAATGCCATACTTTACTTTACATAATGCAGAGGTGCCACCAGGCTCTGTCAAAATTGCGTGAACATTTTTTTGCCCATGGATAGAAATTTGGGACAAACCTGATTTTCATGTTTACTATTTACATAATATCAACAGCCATGTATTGTATTACATCTCTCAACATCCTGGATATTTCCTGGCTATGAGATTTCGGCAATTGCAAGAAAAGTGACCGCTCTGATAATGAAATAGACAAAGACTTCTGTAAAACTTGATTCTGTGAACAAACCAACCCCAATCAGATGGGATAAAAGACATCGCATTTTGTTTTTGTTTTCATCAATTTCTATTACACACCACACTATAATTGATTTCATCTCGATGGTAACAGTCGCAGATTGTGTAAGTAGTTTCGAGATTAGGTCAAATGCTATTTTCATTCCAAAAGATTGCTTGAGAACCTGTTTATGTCGTGTCCAAAAGTAGAACTGCAACATGTGGTATTAAGTCGTAGAAGACAAATCAGAGCTAATCATGCAAACCACGTAAATGTAAGTTAACACAAATAACGTTTAATAAACTCATGATAACTTGCATAGTGTAAACGTGTAAGTCCGATTCTGTCTCTAGTAAAGCAAATAATATGTCAAAACCCTTTAAAATGTATTATACATACCAACCATGTAGAAGTGAAAATAGCAAGTCAAGAGAGTTTAAATGACCTTTAAATGTTTTTTACAGTTTTTCTTGGAGTCAGTAATTTTGGATTTACACCACTGTAGTCATACTGCCTATGGCCGTCCACTTCAATATACAGACGGACTGGGGCAATGTGGATGCTAATTTTTAAAAAGACGAGTCTGTTTACACCCGTCCGTGCCACGGCAGATATCCCATGGCAACCACGGACCACGGATGATTGTCCATGGAATCCATTTTTAAAAATTTCAAATACACGAAAAACCAGTGGATCCACAGAAGAGTGGCAGCCCTGATGAAAAGAGAAATGAAAGCCTATACTTGTTGTCAGAAATGATTATAAGTACAAATTTTATGGAGGGAGAGCTTTTACCCATGTCGGGCCCCTTGTGTGGA
>JARBEQ010121965.1:0-13633 GCA_030265355.1 Tritonia tetraquetra | reverse complement strand
TGTTTGGTATAGCCCTCAAAGTCATTAGACCACTCAAGCCTCTCCACCACAACAAGGTGTGCCATAAAGGAGAGGGTCATTAGGCAACAATTGGAAACTAACCGTACCTTGGCTTAAGTAGATATTTTACTGTATTCAACAAGGAGTGAGAGCATTATCAATACATTTTTTATAATTGCACCGACCTTCTGTACAGTTTATAATATATATATATATATATATATATATATATATATATGTAGGCCCCCTATATGTATATTACATATATAGAACAGTCATTACTGATGTTTTTAATATCTTCTTTTATTTGCTCCATCTCTCGTCGGATGTCTTCCTTGTCTTTCTGGATCTGTTCCACAGTCTTTTCAAGTGTTATGAGTCTCTCCAGCTGGCTGACATGTTTCATCTGAAATATAAACATAATATATAAACATCCATTAACTCAAATGACTTCAAACTCCTTAAATATTCTTCTTTCCACATAGCAAACAAATATTTCACAAATAAAAGGGAAAAAAATTCACATCCCAATGCAGGCCTTTAACCATCAAATTCAAATATAGAGGAAAACAAAGTTGACAACGATGAATTCACAGAAAGGGTCAATAAACAATTGACTGTCGACCATAATGCTATCCCTCAGCTGTTTTTCACTGGGACAAATTGCACTATGGGCATCATATAATTCAAATCATAGATTCAATTAGAATACATAATATACTTATCAAACCTATATTATAGACAAAACAAAACAACTGACAAAATGTATACAAAAACAAGACAAAGTCAAAATTAGCTACACTTTACTAATCATGTGTGTAAAACAGAAAAGCACCACCAAATAATAACTATGTTTTAAAAGAAGAAAAGAGTCCATCCACAACAAATGAATAAAAAATATTTAAAACTAAATTACCATGTGACCCGCTTCAGGTATTATGTCACAAATGCCAAACATGGATTATCGTGTCTGAAGTCAAGAGTGGTAAAAAATAAAGATTTTCGGATTTTTGTTGAATTAGAAACTACAATATTTTATCTATCTCTAACATGAGTGGTTTAGTTTAAGTGAAAACAATGTAGAAATGTGTGAAATTTGATTTTTATGACAAGGCAGTCAACGTGTTTCTCAAAAAGGGTTGGCAAAAACAGTCATCCGCCCCCCCCCCCCCCCCCCCCCCCCCCCCCCCTTTCTATATCCTAGACCTAATTGAGACTTAACCTAAACAATACGTGAGATGGTTCAAAAAACATTTTTGTAACATACTGCGTTTTCCAAAAATACACGATAATTATAACGTATTGTAATGTTTCTAGTATCATCTTAAAGGGTTTTTTCCCTGAGCTTCAATTTGATGTACGCAACTCAAAATGTCAAAATCCGAGATAATACCCGAAAGGAAAAAACGGGTCACATATGAAATTTTAAACTATGTTCGTATGATATCACTATGAAACAATTTTAATCATTTTTATCTTAGCGTTTAAAGCCAGTACCTTTTACATCCCTTAACAACACATGAATGCACACACAAATAAAAATAGTTTGAACAATAGTTTTGGACTAAAGCGCTATCACTGCAAGGTTAGATTTAATTTAATTGAAAGAAGAACCATAACAAGGTTCTTCCCCAGGAAATAAAACTAAAATGATAGTGTGGTCAGCAGTTAGTCAAAGAGTCTTACTTGGCTTTCCTTCTACTTTGAACCCTGATGTGTTGCGTGCACAGAAGGTAGGTTGGTGGATATGAGCCAAGGTAGTCAATGACAATCCCACTATCAAAGATCATACTTTACAGGGAACGATTCTTATCCTAATGGGTTTGTCAGTAAAGTTCCTGTGATTAATTAGTCCAGGTGAGTAAATAGAGAGTCTGATATGAGAAGCTGGACATGTCAGGGATATAGCTTTTCTATGGAACAAGTGAGATATTTTGAGCCAGTTAGTGAGCCTTTTAGTGTGTATACTAAACTCCTGCTGTTGGTGAAGATTGGTTAAATATTGCTCACTGGTTGTCCTCTGACTTCACAACTTTTCACATATTTACTAAAGTGTGATTTGTTTCAAATAGATTTTCAAAAAAGAAAAATTCAAACCTTAAAATCTTTGGTCATCTTTGAAATGGCAACTTCAAAGTGATCAAGTTTTTCTTTCATTTGGATGAGCTGAAAATAATTGTCAAAAAATAGGTCAGTGCTGATTTCTATATCATATCAATATTTTCTTGCAAGAACAAAATCCTTGAAGTTGGTGGAGTAGAGGCTGGTAGAGAGGGAGATCTTTTCTTTTCTTCCTTCTGGGTACTTAATGTATACTCCGGTGCTACCATTTTTGACCACCGGTTCGGCACAGCCCCAGGGCTGCCACTCAAAATTCATAAAATCCACGGATTTTTAAAGCTAATCACTCGACAACCGGCAAACAGTCATATGGATAACTACATGGTCTAAATGTAGAACCCTTTTCATCAAAGTAACCATAAATGAATATGAAAACTACTACCAGCGTTATCGATAATAGGTGCTTTGTAACATGCTGCCAAAACCATTGTATTAACTTTCAATACCGTGGACTATGACGCGTTGACACACACCCGCGATTTTTTTAAGATTCTGGACTACGTAGTCACCAAGGCCAATAAACCCTGCCAATCGACAATGATAATATTATATTGTTGCATGCTCGCTCTCTCTCTCTCTCTTTCGTTATTGTCAAATAACACATAAACACAGCTACGGTCATAATAATATGCTGACAGGTTTCTTTGTGGGAATTAACAGGAGACCCAACCTACAGCGCCCTCTAACCACTCACACCTTTCTTTATTCAATTTTACGATGCGTTTTACTCACTACACCGTAGTTCTCACTATATCGCACCCACCTGCGATAATAGTAATTAAAAAACTAAGTTCATTATTCTGTCACCAAGGTCAATGACCCCAGCCAGTCGACAAAAATAATATTATATTATTATTATGTCCTCTCTCTCTCTCGTGGTTGCTGAAGTTAGCATCGCTGCTAGGAGATTGGGTAAAAAGAAATGGGGGGAGGGCGTGTCCCTAGCTCAGTGGTCAATCCGTGGATCCACAGAAGAGTGGCAGCCCTGAATAACGAGTTCCAACACATCCGGTAAAATGGTGATTTCACAAAACTTGACCGACACGAAAAACGTACTCCCAAAGAAAAATCGGATTTTGCTTCAAAAATCGGACTAAAACATGTGAAATCGTAACATGTTGGCAAGTCTGGGTACAGGAATTCAATTCCTGCATGACACAGCATAATTGGGGTACCCATTTTTGTTTGTGCAGGAAAATAAGGAGTAATAGAAATATCTAATGGACACATCTATTACTAGTGATTTATGACAATCATCCCTGCAAGTATCCATCCATACCTTTTCTTCCTTGAGCCACTTCTCCACCAACTGCTTACGACCTTGCTGTAAAACAGGTCTGCACAACTCCAAGGACTCATACTTATTCAGCTGTCCCTTATCCAGCAAGATACCAAAGTATTGAAGGAGAGGGGATGTTGTTCCTTGGGTGGATGGTACTTGCTGAAATCGTTGAATTGTCTGAGGTGTTCGGAGAATACCCTGTGGACGAAAACAAATGATTTGTTTTAAAAACACAAGAATTATCAATCATATGAGCTGAACAAAATCAAGCAAATACATTGAAATACTACAGATAAAACAATCTCATTGCACACCAGCTAGTCTAATGACCAATCAACACAAGAGTCAGGAGAAAAATCCTTTTTTTCTTAGGGTATCTAGTTGTGTTATGCTTACTCCAGGCCACTATACTCAAAAAACCTATATGCCACTCCCCTGATCCTATTCAGGTAGGTGGGATTAAGAACCTAGTCCTATCGGAGACAGACGATAAACTCGGAAGTCCTGTGTGTACGTTGCGCACATTAAAGAACCCTTGGCAGTTAAAAATCAATAAGAGTAGGCCGCAAGGCAAAATTAATTCCTACCACAAAGGTCACAGTGGGTTGATTACCTGCTTGGCTTAATATCTTGATCCATAGAAATTCAGCACTCATAGTGCTGGCCCTACACTGTAATGGTAAAATGGAATTGGATAAGAAAGAAAGAAAGAACTTTCACATTCTTTATCCCTGATTGATGCGACTACTAGGGCCTACTCCCCTCTAATTAATTTACAAAAATGATCTTTCCCAAATTCTATAAATGTGTGAAGACTACCTTTGGTGCACTGGCAGCAACTTTAGCAGCTTCTGGGTAGTTTCCAGCTTGGAAGAGGTTGTTGAATTTCACGACAAATAAATCCTCAGCTCCAGGGAGATTGCAACGGGATGAAATTTTCAAGGCTAAGTCTGGGTTTGAAAGCTGTGAGTTCACATATTGTACAATATTTTCTTCTTCCACACTCACAGACAATACCTGGTGACAAAAACCAAATAATATAAAAATATAAGCCGTCAAATGGCACAACATATTCTTTTGACCAATAAATTGAGGAAAAAAGATCAAATACAAATAACCAACTAGGTATGCTTTTCAATGTAAATAACACCTTAAAAATTATTATCAAAGAAAAGGCTAACAAAGCAAAACAGCTTGAATATTACATTGTACAGAGGGCTGATCACCTGCTTGTCTGAAATTCTTTGATCCAGAGGATTCCCAACCCCATGCTTGGTGGTCAGGGTGCTTACATTAATACTGGGTATCTTGTGTGCTTTTTATGGCTGAACATGGGATTGGCGCCAACACTGACATCTGCAGTATTAATGGGGTTTGATCAAACAAACAAAACAATACAATGTATTAACCTATTGAGGGTTCTTTCGCCCATTTCTAATTAATACTATGCCAGGGCAAAATTCTTTAATTCCAAGATTACAGAATCTGTTACTTTATCCAGAAAATGTACATTTTTCCTCAGAAAAGGTATAAATTCCACAACTTTTCAAGGAATCCCCGGAATTTAGGGACTCGGGAACTCTGCATGTAGGAAGCTTAGTAATAAGACAATATCAACCAGCAAAGAGTTTCAAATAGCTTAATGCTGTACATACCTGTCCTTTCCTATTGACACCAATGATACCATCAGTTGCTTCATGAGATGCGGTCACAAAGATTGTGTCTGCACTGATTCTGTTCATGTAGATACAGGTTCCAGTCTCAATGTCATACATGTGGATGTAGCCATACTTAGTGACAAGGAAAACCACACCATACTTGTTGCTTGTCTGGGGAAAAAAATTAAGATTTCACATTTTAAGATTTTTAAAAATATAATAAATATAGAGCAGTCTCAACTAAATTCATTTATCACATGCTCTCTATGAGCTGCTGCCAAACACAAAATCCACCTTTGATATGACCTTTATAATGTTTTGCCAAGAGTGTAAAATTAACAACTTTAAACTTTCAAACATAAATCTATATGCATGTCCTTTTCAACATAGAAAATTTATATCAGAGATGGTTCAACAGAACTTGAGATGATTCCATATGAATCTCCAGGGCAGAGCAATGCCAACTCTCAAGGTTTAGAGAAAACCTGGACTTCAGCTAAGTGACTTAACCATAGCGCTCTGGACACCCCCCCAAATAAGTGTGCTATAGATGGAATTACCTGCATGGCAACTGGAAAGTCATTTTGAGCCTCAACAGGGAAAAACACATCCACAGCCTTTTTGGTAAAAGGTTGGTTTCCGGTTGGCGGCGATCCAACTTCAATAAGGTGTAACTGGAATTAAGAGGTCAGAAAATAAGTGTTACAGTTAATATTGAAGAAAAATGATAACGGCCTACTATTTGCAAGAGTAACAATGTCATCTATGCAGTCAGTTAACAAAGTCATCTATGCAGTCAGTAGACACAGGCGTAAAAAAGTAGAGGGTGATATCTCTAAAACAGAAGGTTCATTATTTTTTTACCTCCGACAATCACACAGGCAAAAATAAAAATAAGTATCATTGACAGTCAACCATGAAAATTTATCATAATTACTAACTTTGTTCACATTAAGATACTTTCCTGGTTTATCCTTCATATCACTCACTTTAAATATTTAAAAAATCATATTCCCAGATGAAAAGTTTTCATAATACTGACTAAAATTATCCACAAAAGGAAAATGATAATTTTATCTTTTAAAGGTTAAATATAACACTTACTTTTCCACCTTGAGCTCCACGAACAGCGAAAATAAACAGAGTAGAAGGATTTGGGTTATTGTCCACTTTAAAATTGGCAAAAGATGCTGCATGGCCTTCAATTGGCTGGCTCACTTTTCTTTCCACAGAATACAACTGCATGGCTCCCACAACACGGTTTTGCTAAAAAAATTATTAAAAAACAAAAAAAAATGTTTCAACAAACAATGTTAAGTTATTCTGATATATATATGCAGTACAATCACCAAACAAAAAATAATAAAACTAAAATAACAGACAAAAATTAAATTAAGATTGTCTTCCACAATTCAATCTCTATTTTTTTTTTTTTAAAGAGAAGCACAGAAAGCCACGTCATGTTTGAAAATATCAGAAGATCAATAAAGGAAAATGTTTCTAAAAAGAAGAAAACCCATGGAGCATGAGTTTACCCCTAACCCTAATTGACTTTGTAAACAACTCACCTGTGCAGAGATTCCAACCAACAACAACCACTGTTGAGCTGCATCTGTCCTGTAGTTGATAATCTGACAGCCATTGAGGTTAGAATGACGTTCAAACACTTTCTGAGGCTGGGAGTCACCTGTAAAAAACAAGCCAAGATATCATGAAACATATTCAAATCAACAAAAAAGACATAATTTTTCTTCTCAAAATAAATGAAATGTTCAATGTAAAAAAAACCCAAAATAACTATTTTTTAAAAAACGTGACCTTCATCCCATGTATCAAAATTTTCTAATCAAAGCATCACAACATGGAATGAAACCTGACAGAACCTTTTAAAAATAATATGCGGTATTTTTCTCGAAATTTCAATACACTTAACATAACTGCTGAATTGATCATAAATTAAACCATATCATAAATTACATTCAAAACCATTGTTTTACCTTCCATGGCCCAATGATAGACAGCAGTGTCGGTCACCAAGCCAATCATATTGACAGAAATCCACTTCCAAAAGGTCACATCGTCTGTCATAGTATGAGCCTTCATTTTGCTTTTCATCTCAATGTTGAAGATCTGCAAGGTTTTACCAGCTGAAAGGGGAACAAAAATGGCAAATTAAAAAAAAGATCAGCAAAAACTTTTGCCCCCTCAGTCCAGATTCCCTCAAAAGCGGGAATACCATCTGTAATTTCTGCCGGATTCCCTCTAAAGCAGGAATACACCCAGTCAGTAATCTTTGCCGGATTCCCTCTCAAGTGGTGATCTGTGGGGACTACATACATGCTTGAAAGGTGTCCCGATCTATTTCTAGTGACCCAATAAGTGTAAAGTATCAAGTCATGTAATGTAAACAACATTGTCCGAGATGATACGAGCAAGATTGTTGCTAAACAAATACTTTCTTCTTTAACGCAATAGAATATTGCTGCTTGGGACTAAGGTTATATGAATTGAAGGAGAGCAGGCAGTAGAAAAGCACAAGCAACTTTGTCATTTTAAAGCTATTGATTTATTTATACATTTCTTTGATGTAGTTGATGACTGGGTTTACCAACAAATGGTAGGAACATGACAGGGTAGGCTTTCTCAATGAGCTCAGACACAGGGGAAAGTTAGCCTCAGGGGTCAGGGCTCAGAGGGCTATACTATAAGGGTGTGGATTATAAAAATTTGCCTTTAATTTGTAAAGCAAAATGACTGAATGACGTAATGTAATGCAATTGAATATCGTCGCCTTGCGCCTAGAAATGTATACGTCCATGTTTTCCATTTTAACTTTTTAGTAAATATTACGTCATCATTACCTCTTACACAATATCTAAAAATATCTAAGCAATCGCACAACAGCTAGAAATGGCTGTGCAGACTTACCCATTTCTGGCTAATATCAAATGCAGAAAATTGAACTTAATTTTGTTTTTAAAAAAGGCAAAAATTGTTTTTATTCAAAAGTTGTTATAATAACTTGACACGTTTATTGTTTTAAGGAACGCAGAAACTATTCTTATGGCAATTTCTATTGTTTTCGAGAATAAAATCATATTACTATTATATCCAGAGTCTGTTGTTTGAGTTAAGCGTTACTGCCAAAAACGTGTAAGTCCATTTGAGTTCAATAACCAAGTATTTTCTTTTCAGATAGAAATATTACGTCACACTGGTCACTTTGTTAATGGCATAAAATTGAAACAATCATCAACTTGTGAAATCAAAATTACATCCTACATTTAGAGTACAACCCGCTAAACAACTTATGGTTTTTGTTTTTTAGGATCTTAAAAGTGATTAAAATTTTCAAACTTGTTTTTCTCAAAACTAACATTTTGAACGTAAACATTTCTGGTTGACAATATGTTCTATGCCCAAAAATGTTTTAAAAGGAACAAAATTGTGCTGCACAAATCTCCTCCTCTTCCTATTACGTTTACAAGAATCATTTCCTGCAAAAGTCTAAATTTTTTCAGAGATAGCATACTGTGGGAAATTAACTTGCTAACAACATTGTCACACCTGATTCATAACCATAGTAGTAAGACGGCATACAGACAAATGCAAACTATTTTAATTACAATCATAACACAAGAGTATTAAACAATCTTTGAGACTTACCCTTCAAAGCAATGACTTTACTGGTTGGATTCATGATGGCAGAATCAGCAGAAATCTGTCTGCGGATAGGGTTGGTAGGGTCATTCATATCAATGATGACAACCTGGGCAGCTTCTCCAACCTTCTCCCTCACACAGATGAACTTGTCTGACTCCATGGTCAGGGTACTGAATCCAATGTTGGCGGCATTGATGCCGACACTGGTGAGCTGTAACAAGAACAATTGTGCAATGAGTGGATAAACCAAGCTAGGAGATGTAACACTAAAATTACTTGAATTCCCCCCAAAAAAATTTAAAAATGAATGTCCCAGTAGCTGGAGACTGAGTAAGGACACTGGAAGGTCCTAGTCAGCACTATGGCCCTGGTAGTGATGTAGGGCTACTGACACATGTGTAAGGCATTGAGACACACAGAAAGACACTGGTGTCACCAAGCCAACCTGATATTCGATTCTCAGTACACTTATGTGTCAACAGCCCAAATTCATTAAAAACAATGATGTTAAAGAATGATCATGTCAAATCTAACATTTATTATGAAATTTTGTCTGGAGTTACATTCTGAAAACTTCTACACCATATTCTATTTCATGCTATGAATTTGGAAATAGCACACAGATAATAAAAAATAATGAGAGGAAAAATGTCATATAATTTCAAACAATAACATAATACAGACATGAATGAACCTGTTGATACCAGAAAATATTGCAAAATAAAGTGAATGTCCCAGTAGCTGGAGACTGAGTAAGGACAGTGAAAGGTCCTAGTCAGCACTATGGCCCTGGTAGTGATGTAGGGCTACTGACACATGTGTAAGGCATTGAGACACACAGAAAGACACTGGCGTCACCAAGCCAACCTGATATTTAGTTCTCAGTACACTCGAGTATCAACAGCCCAATTCATTAAAAACAATAATGTTAAAGAATGATCATGTCAAATCATCTATACTTGTAGTGCTAGAAACATGTTATTTCGTTTGAACGTCTAAAACCTTATCTATAATTTCATGTGCTTATTGAATGCTTTGTGCAAAAAATGTTTTCGGGTGAATTCCACATGCAGTCATTTTTTTCTGTCTCCCTGAACCCTAGATAGAATCTAAACATACTTCGAGTAGAAAAAAAACAGTAAATTAAAATTCACTTGGGACTTGGATGGAGTATGTGTGGACCTGAACTACTAGGTGACAATAAGTAAGCCGCTCTCTCATTTATTAAAACATGTTTCTACAGCATGCAAATAATCACTATCTTATATGTGTGACGGTCCACAAAAACCGCGGAATTGACGCAAATTACGTAATTGAGATGAAGGCTATTTTAATCAATTTTGAGTTTTTCCTTGCATCATGTTCTACAATCATTAATCTATCGACCCTGAAATTAGTAAGCTTGGAAAATAACATTAAATCTTAAAACTTATTTTGACGATATTTGATGCCTATACAGGATTCAAAACAATCCATTCACTTGTGATTTTTTTTCAAGTGAAAACAGACGCCGCTATCGCCATTTTCAGTCGCGTTTTTCCCTCGCAAAAACAGCCTGATATCAGCGTATCACATACCAATCTTCAGGAAATTACCTCCGCTCTTAAAATAACTTGACTGCGCATGAATTTCATTCCTCTGCGTCGTCCGCGCAGCTTAGCAACGAAGTGTACCAGTTCCACATGCGATGCACTAAAAGTAAACCGTGTTTTTTCGCCTTCGTGCTCATATTTCATTCTCAAATCAATGAAACAAAACACTTGAATCAATATTAAAGTGACAACAAAGCCCGATAATTTTAAGTATTTATTCATTTTGCTTTATGAATCTATAAAATAAATAGTAGGTCATGAGTGGACGAATGTGTTTACATTCTTCGTTCATTCACGATGGCGACTCCCATTTCCGAAATCATTGCCGATCTTTTGAACAAAGACAATGTGGAACCACCCCCTAAAAAGTCCATGGGAACGGGAGAAACAAAAGGAGAGAATAGAGAAGAATGACTAACTGTAAGGTATTGAATACATTGTTATTGTGATAACAATTCATGTGGACAGAACATTAGTTTCGACCCATTTTGACACGAAAATTTGTGTGCATCACTTTTATCAGCCTTTCTCTCAAAAACACTATTCCTTGACATTCAACATTTAAAAAATCATAAAAAATAAACTACTTAAAGATAATTTCAAAATTTAAAAAGCATTGACATTGTAATCAGCAGACTTTCTGGATTTTAAACATAACAATATCTAGAAAAGTATAATTTGCTTCAATTCCTCCCTTTTCCCTGACCACCACACATCAATGGTCAAAGAGAGCAAGGCAGCCTGGCTAACACTAAACGTTTTCTACATGAGGGACTTTGCTTTGAAGATACTGGAAAATATGTAGCCTAGCATAAATGAATTCGGTTAAACATTTATGGAAAGGTGAACGATAACTACTTCGTCAATATTATACAACATAGACCTACCCATCACTGAGGAGGAAACAAGTCATAAATTAGTGAAATGAATCAGTGACACTGTGCTGACACACCCCCTTTTCACCATTCGAGCTCAACAACACCTTCTAGAGACATATATGACTGGGCAAAATGATTTGTTCACATGTTGGCTTCATATAGTTTCCTTACTAATGATCATCAGAAGTGAATCAACCCACTCATATTCTGGCATAATTTGGGAAAAGTGGGAAAGACATCAAACTTTGTTGGATAAACTCTTCCGGTGTTCAGAAACATGGCGATCATGGTGCCATGTCATCATTTGTGAGTCATTTGTTTAGAAGGAACACAAACATCAAACAAAAAGAATCCTTATGAGATAAATAATGTATTCCTAATGCTGCGCATCCCCGAATAAAATGTTGTTGTATCAATTATTACAGACACCTGTTTATAACGATATTCCGGTGTACTTGAGGGGCGTGTTTTGCTATGTTACACTTTCTCAAATGAAGGCAATTTTCTTACCTGGACATGCTCCTGGAACCGAATTGGTAGAATGGACGACATGGCTTAAAGCCAAATAACCAGGTAACAAACACCAGTCGAAAATAAATACTATATTCCTGTCTTCCCTGTCAACTTCGTGGTTTTCTAATGTCTAAATGTCACTTTTACGTCGAAGATGGCCGCCGCCGGTGGTGTGAAAGGAAGTAGTGCAATATCGAAGAACAGAGAAAAAGAAAGAACTACAAACTGAAGACAAATATATCATATAATATTTGTTGACAATTTGATATTGTAAGAAGTTTATCACAAGTTCACTTTTTTCGAATATTCCTAAATCGCAAAGCAAAGAAAATTATATGGTGCACTATATTCATTACGTTGATAATATATTCATCCGCATTCGCCATCAGCCGCAACGAGAAGCGATTGAGCGAATGAACGGACCACGAACACAGGATGAGGTTGGGCAAGAGAGAGAGAGGAGAGAGGGGGCGAGGGAGATCGTGTGTTCAATAACAACAGCGACCGATTACATCGCCGATAAAGAAGATGGCTGAGCGTTGAAAGTAACGGGTTTTAGAAGTCGGGGACAAAAGGACACATTATTTATTTATTTATTTATTTTCATTGTGTTCGAATACATTGACATATATAAACTAGCAGATAGTAGTTTATTCTGATCAATTTACACGTTTTGAAACATTACTGGAATCACAAGGCATCGATTCAATATCGACCAATACGCCTACACAAAAGATTATTATTACAACATAATTTGTGCACTAAAGGAGTATGCGCTTTCCTCTGAATGATCAAACATGTTCATCATAATTGTTATTACCGGGATTGTTATCACCTTTGTTATTATTTTCATTGGCCTATTGATAATGTTATTATTATTATTATCATTCAAATTATCAATATTTACTTTAATTCTTTTGCAGGGAGTGGGGAATTGTTCTGCAGATTATGCAACATAATGATTTTTATATTTCTATTATTCTTTCTTTCTTATCCAGTTCCCTTTTACCTTTACAGTGTGGTCAATCCACTGTGACCTTTGTGGTAGGAATTAATTTGCCTGGACAGCGACCTTACGGCCTACTCTTATCGATTTTCAACTGCCAAGGGTTCTTTAATGTGCACACGGGACCTCCGAGTTTATCATTCGTCTCCGATACGACTAGGTTCTTTGATCCCACCTTCCTGAATAGGATCAGGGGAGTAACATATAGTTTTTTTTTACGTCGTTTCAAGGAGGACAATACCCGACAGTGTCGCTGTCGGGAATCGAACCCGGTACCTTTCGCTTCAGAGGCGAGAACCGTACCTTTGCGCCACTGGGACCCTTTCCTATTCATTCATTTGTGTAATTTAGTTATTTGACCTAACCATCTTTCTTCTTCATTTTCTTCGTTCTTTCGTTGTTGTTTTTTGCTTTGTTTTGTTCTGGGGTTTTTTCTTATTGTTTTGGGGATGGTGCTCCAGAGGATTGGTCTGAATTTTTCACTTCGTGTTGACTTTCGATTTAAGAACATAACATTCTCACACCCCTGTCCCAAGAGCCAAAGGACGCATGTGAGATATCCGATTATGTCGAGTTCTTTTAGTCTCATCCTCCTCCTTCTTCTTCTTCTTCTTCATCATCACCCCCCTCCTGCTCCTCCCCTCCTTCTTCTTCTGCTTCTTCATTGTCTCTATAAACGTGTTAGTGTTAGGTGTTTGACGCTTTTTCTCTCTCAGGCGTTCAGGGAGCATTGTCTTCTCTTGGAGGCTGTCAAATATTCATTTGCTTTCCTATTTTTGCAAATTAACAAATCGTAATAATGAAAGTGGAGGCGAGGTGGCCGAGTAGTCTAGCTAGACTACGGACTTCCATGGCGAGGGTCGTGGGTTCGAGTCCGGCTTCAGGCACTTCGTTTTTTCATTGGGCAAGAAACTTTACTC
>JARBEQ010121964.1:0-23522 GCA_030265355.1 Tritonia tetraquetra | reverse complement strand
ACCGCCTAGCCGGAGACAGAGGCCACACTCTTACCAATTGAGCTAATTAGCCACTCCAAAAAAAGTGGTTCATTAGTACGCCGTGGTGTGGGTTCCTATGGTTATTTTTCTGTGTTTTTCTGGCACTTTAACATTTTCAAACCTTGCTTGATTCTACTATAGATCAGTGTCCTATCCAGAATGTGACAAATTGTCACTTGTCCGATTCACGCTGACGAAACTGGGTTAAGCTCCGGCCCTATGAACCTCAAAGGCTCTTAATGACATACTACTACTACTACTACCACTACTTTATCTAAAGTTTTTCCAGCACTGTGTTCAGCAATGCGTGACAAGGAGCCGGCCGCAACACTGCTTCACGGTAACCTGCGCTATGGGTAGTGAACCAAAGCAGTATGATAAACAGACAAACAAGAAGCAACAGATGTGTGAAAACTGATATACACATTATTGAAATATTGATATTACCAATGTGACCACAAGAATGGAGGTATCAATATAACAACTTACAATGAAGATCATTTTATTTTTGATGATGAAAGCAGGTACCCCAACTTGTGATATGGACTGGAGGGAGGGTGGAATAGTCAAACACCAGTGGACTGTCCACTTCATGGATCGATCTGGCATCTGGACATCAAAATAGAAAGAAGAATGAAAATACCAACAACAAAAATTGGTATAAATTCTTAAAGTCAAAGTCAAAAGATATCCGTTTTTCACTCTTTTCACACTCGACGATCATTTCAGAGGCTGGACTTCCTGCTTTTAGTCCATCTCTGATAGAACTTGGACTCATACAGCCAGAAAAAAAGACCTTAAAACTCTTTAATCTGGCTGGAATTCAAACCAGGGACCTGCTGATCCATGGGCATATGCACTACCTGTGTACAACGGCGGAACCCAATTCCTAGAATAAATAAATCAATAAATAGTTTCTTCCCATCCTCATTACTCACAGACCACATAAATAACATTCAATCACTCTCTAAACAAAACACTGAATTAGCACTTCATTAACCACCTGCACACCCACACCAACAAAGATTAAGGACGATTAGATGGTCTTCATCCCAGCAACAGGCAAACAACAAGACTCACAGATTTACTCATTGGGGGTATAATGTGGTTTGGATAACAAAAACAAAATTATAACACGTAACATGAATCCAACATTTCTTATTAACGAGAAGAAAAAAAAGTAAAAGCCAACTGACCAGTTCCAGCTTCATGATTTGTATACAATCCTTCACGATCCTGAACGGGGCGGACACAATACGACAAGCAGCAGTAATGGCATTAATCTTGTAAGGAGGACAAAACACTCGCAGATCAAAAAATTTCTCCAGCACTTGTAGCTCCTCAGCACTCCATTTGTCTTGGTATTCTGTGACAGAAAACCATGTAGGAGGGATGAAAAGACATTATTTAACAAATGAAAGTAAAGCCGCAAGGCCGCTGTCGGGGCAACATTAATTCCTACCACAAAGGTTACAGTGGGTTGATCACCTGCTTGGCTTAATACCTTGATCCAGAGAAATCCAGCCTCATGATGCTGGCCCTACACTGTAATGGTAAAAGGGAACTGGATAAGAAAGAAAGAAAGTAAAGCAGACGTATATGTAGCCATTTGTAACAACAACAAAAAATATAACATCAATTGTGCATTTGTTGGGCCCAACAACACCAGTCAACTTTAATCGCAATAAAATTGGTTGCTCCACACAAAAATAAAAAACAACCCTCTTGAGTGACAGGGAGACAGAGAAAAAAAGAGAGGGACAGAGAGAAGAGGCAAAGTGACAGAGAGACAAAGAGAGAGAGAGAAAAAGAGAGACAGAGAGTGAAAGAAAGAGACAGAGTGAAAGAGAGAGAGAGAGAGAGAAAGAGAGAGAGAGAAAGAGAGATAAAGAGAGAGAGAGGAAAGAGAGAGAGAGAGAGAGACAGAGAGAGAAAGGGAGAGAGGACTGAGAGAGAGAGACAGAGAGAGAGAGAGAGAGAGAGACAGAGAGAGAGAGAAATAAGCTTTTACCTGGAGTAGGAGAGACCTTCATATGAAGAGATTGAGAACTATTGCTAGCCACAGACATCTTGAATTGTAGACTCTCCACTTTGAAGCACATGGAATTTGGCTCCATTGTGGGCATCAAACTCATCTGAAAACAAACAAATAAAAGGAAATGACAAATGTGACTGCTTTTGACAAAGTAAAAAAAACCCATCTTTCTTCTTTCTTATCCAGTTCCCTACAGTGTAGGGCCCGCTCTAGGAGGATTTACTCTGGATATTAGGCCAAGCAGGTGACAGCTGTGGTTTTTCTTCACAAAACTCTGTATAAACCTATTGCCACTCCCCTGATCCTATGAAGGTAGGTGGGATAGATGGGATCAAGAACCTAGTCTTATCAGAGACAGACGATACATTCGGAGATCCCAGGTGCAGGTTGTGTAAAGAATCCTTGGCAGTTGGACATCGAGAAGAGTATGCGGAAAGGACATTGTCGGGACAAAATTAATTCCTACCACTAAAAAAGTCACCTGCTTGGCCTAATACCTTGATCCAGAGTAAATCCGCCTCATAGAGCAGGCCCTGCACTGTAATGGTAACAGGGAATTGGATAAGAAAGAAGAACGATTAGTAACATGTTGGTGTTTTAAGACATTGTTCCCTGGGTCGCATAATATGCAAATAAAAATATCAAATATCATGAAATAAGCTAAATACTAAATAAATAAAACCAACTTGGGCATTCTTCAAAACATTCTTGCAGTCCCAAGCCTGGATAAATGAAGAGGAAAAAAGAGCAGCTACAGACGCTTGGGCAACATCATAAAGTTAAGTAGTATTCACCTTACAAAGAAGTTTTAAAAAGGTTTAAAGTCACTAGCTTTACACCCTCGGCAACTCAAAGTCATATCTAAGGCGGAACCTCTGATTTATAGTCCATCTCCGATAGGACTTGATTCTGAATCCACAATGTCAGAGCGATAAAAACTCAGAGAAAGTCCAAAATTACAAAGTTCTCATGTTTTGCCGGGATTTGCACCCAGTACCTTGTGCACACAATGTGAAGGTGGTACCCACAATGTGAAGGCCGTACCCACAATGTGAAGGCGGTACCGTTACACTACAAACCACCGTTCATCTTACCGTGGTCTCCTGGTTGATGACTTGCAGCACCTGCCTCCTCATGATGATGCAGGCAAAGAACCGCTCCAGGGGAAAGGTGGGAAGGTTTTGCTGGGATCCTTGTTGCTGGTCAGGATTGGGTGTCGGGGTGAGCAAGGTGTGGAAACCCTTGTGGGATAGAATTGTCGGGGCCGCTGCTGCTGACGACCTCATGGATAACCGTGTGGGAGGACTGACGACTAGAAGGTAAAAGAAGAAAATCGTTAGTTTTACAACCTTCGCAACACATTTTAGGTCATATCAAAGAAGGAACCTCCAAATTATAGTCCATCTCCGATAGGACTTGATTCCATTGGAATCATCAGGGTCAGAGCCATAAAACTCTAGAAAGTTCAAAGGAAAAAATCTCACCGTCGCCGCCGGGATTCTAACCCAGTACCTTCTGCTTACGAAGCGAAAGCGTTAACCGATACGCCACAACTAGAAGGTAACAATAGAGATATCTTGGTCATGCTTCCAACATCAACATATCATTTCGACAATATGCCATTTTACATTTTATATAGTTTATACACTGAATTTTGTTTTTGAGATAGTAGAAATTGATAAATGGATGTTGTGATTCATAGTTTACAGTATTTAATTTGAAATCCTAAAATGCTTTTTACAAGGAAAAATTTGATTGAGGAAGAAAGATAGAAATGACAAAAACACAGATCTCATTCCCTTATATTCTGTGGGTTTTAAAGTTATTGGTTATATCCCTCATTCAACACTTGAAGTTCATTTCAGATGTGGGACCTCCTGTTTATAATTCACCTCTGATAGGACCTGAACCTGCAAAGCCGGAAAAAAGTCCTTTAAACTCTTTTGACCTGGCCGTTATTTGAACGCAAATGTCCCGATCCGTGAGCGAGTGCTTTACCATTGCGTCACAGAGAAGTCCCTTTCATTCTTAATGGAGACTTTGAAACTAAACTATATTTTCTTTGGTCAATTGCTTATAGGTGTGAAATTCACATTACAATATTTACCTTGGCATTTTCAGCTATCCATCTACACTGTTTTTGCTAATCATGATTTTGTTAACAATAAAAAAAAAAATAGTTGCATTATCAATAGTGCATAGACCCTTCCACAGGCATCCCCATGATTTCCGTACGACCACTTACTTGGTTTTCCATCTTTGTGAGTTTGTGGTGAGTGAAGAGAGGGGTGACCAGGAGACTGTTGTGTGTGGTGAGATGCCGGAGAGGGATCTTGGACACTGGGTGATCCCACCCATCCACCCCTAGCCCCGGGGCTCGGCATGGCAAGACTTGATCCAGGGAATGGAGAACCGCCCTCCACCATGCCTGACAAAAGGATAGTTCAAATATTCACAATAGGGCCAGATCATTTTTAGGGAAACCAGCAACAAATATCAAGGTAAGGTAAGGTAAGGTAGGTAAGGTAAGGTGGGGATGGGGTGGGGTAGGGTAGGGTAGGGTAGGGTAAGGTAAGGTAGGTAAGGTAAGGTGAGGTATGGTAAGGTGAGGTATGGTAAGGTAAGGTAAGGTATGGTAAGGTAAGGTAAGGTAAGGTAAGGTAAGGTATGGTATGGTAAGGTAAGGTAAGGTATGGTAAGGTAAGGTAAGGTAAGGTAAGGTATCCTTTATTGATCCGTGAAGGAAATTACAATGTGTTTCATGAGAGAAAACTAGGCAGTAAATAAAGCCCTAGACTGAAATCCCCAGCGAAAAGAGAAGAATGGGAAGACAAAAGAAAACGTGGCAAAGATCTTGTGAGAAAGAAATGAAAGATGGATGTAATGTCCTGGGGAGAGGTAAAGAAGACAACACGGAACAAAGTCATGTGGAAGAGTGTTGCTGAAGCCCTATGCAACACTAGGAGTCTAGTAGGAGTCTAAAGGACTAAGTGAAGTCCAGACAATTAATATTTTTAAAGGGTTCCTGTGCCCTGTACAAAACATTACTTCTGGGCATTTCCTGGGCAACATCTTCTTAAAAATTCACTCTTTATTACCAGAAAATAGTTTAGTACACTGCGGCTCAAAAAACTTTTATAAAATTATCCGGCTAGTAGGAAACCATTCCATGGCCTTTCCATGGCACATATCCAAATTGCTGGCCGTTTAGCACTATAACAAATTCCAGGGATCCCAAGAATTGTAAGGCACCACAGATACTCTGCTATTAATTTATCTTATCGGCTATTCAAAACAATTTTCACCGGACAGCGGCCTTTCGGACTACTATTCTCGATTTCTAACTGCACAAAAATTGAGAAGGGCTGCGTAAAAACCCTGCATATACAAAAAGCCATATAACCGATAAACCAGCTTACCAGGACTGATGAATGAGGCAGCAGGCGACTGCATATGTAAGCCTACCAGAGACTGTGGGGAAGGGGTGGGGACAAAAGAACTGGGAGAGGGGACATGGAGAGGAGGGTTGCTAGGGGAATTGGCAGTCAGGAGAGTGCCAGGAGACGGAGTGCCCATCAGAGTGGCCGAAGGAGATGGGTTCACCTGAAAACAATAATTAAAAATGTAAAGTAAAATTTTATGGTAGGGATGAGAGACATTCATTTTTCAATGACTCATTCAAAATCAAATGATTCTTGGGAAAGTATTCTGTGATAGACCAGCGTTCTTGTCACTTGTTCACGCTACCAAAACCAGGTTAAGCTCCAGCCCTATGAGCTTTAAAGGCTCTCAAGGACATCCTTTTTTTTCTATTCAAAATCAATATGCACTTAATCAGAGAGCATGTAGGCTCTATATCCAACACATTCTTGTTCTTTATTGTAAGCAAATCATATTTTCCTTTTCACTTTGTTAGTCTTGATGGACTTCTATGACAAAGATAAGTAAACAGTAGTGTTGTCTAGACTACATCGTCGAGCAGAACTCTGGTCTAACAACCCTTAGAAAAATAAAAACAAGACAGGACTGCAGAAAAACACAGGACATTTATAGAGACAAAGAGGAAAATATAATGGGAAACAACAGGATTGTTCAATGTCATTACTAACATTTTTAACATTAACCATTGACCTCAACGATTGCCAAAAGAAGAGCGTGCTCTCTATCCAACTTTCTTAGCTGAAATTGTACAATAACCTTTTGAAGAACTACCAATAATAATAATAATAATAATAGTAAATGCTCAGAGGTACTTTACAATCATTCATTAACATTCTTTCTTTACTTAATACAAATTCAACAAGGGTTATTTAGAATGGGATGGCCAGGGGAAAAAACCCAGAATTGTTCAATAAAAATGGTGAAATTCCAAAAAGCCTAAAAACAGCACAGTTTATATCAATGTAATGACAAAAGATCTGCCCTTTTCATGAAGAAGGTTGAATAAGGCTAACAATAGATTTATATCATTCACCCTTCTTCATGAAAACAACAGAGAGTTCCTCAAATTCATAGGTCATGTGAAAGGTCATGAAAAAGAACAAGACTTCCAATCACGGCCATGACATTGACACCTCAAAATAAAATAATGAAAAGGGAAACCAACAGGAACATAAAGAAGAATAGTTGAAGACGAGAGAGAAGAAATAACAAAGTTATGGAAAGAGCTCCAACGGTTGGCCCAAGACAGAGTTGAAAACAGGCCTTGACAGACGTGTGCATACCCCAGCTGGCAATCTGGCTGACCCAGGTGAGGCAGGTGTATGAGGGTTGGAGGGCGGAGTCATCGGACTGTGAAATCGGAAACTGTCCTGTCTCTGCTGGGCAGCAGCTGCCTGGCTGGCGGCACGCTGGGCTGGGGATCCGGTGGAGGGGAGGTGGGCCATGAACATATCGGCGGGATCTATTCCCAAAGGGGACGGCTGGTCATCATCCGTGACTGAGGATGGCGCTCTGCCAATTCCTAAGGGCACACTCTCGTCGGCAAAGTTGCTCAGGAACGACTATGTGGGATGGAAAGAACAGTGAACAAACGATATAAATAACCAAGAGAGAAAAAAGTAAATGCACCACATATAAACATACAATCACATACTGCTCCTACTATATGAGATGCTAATTCTGTACAAGAGTGACGAACAATGTTGAAAGGACAACAATGAGTCCAACCCTCTATCTACTGACCTTGAGTCCTGGGGACGGAGAGAGTCCTTCCAGCACTTTGTTTGAATCAAACAGACTGTAAGCTCCATCCCTAACAGCCACTTGCTTGGTGCTCAGGAAATGCACATCAATGCAGTAACTGTGGATATACATACATACAAACAAATGTTACATCAATTCCGATTCATCGAGTTACTACAATATACTAATAGAACCTGGTAAAATCTATTAACAATCACAAATGCAGTAAAGAGCTCAGGAATGATAGACAGCAACATGACATTGTGTTGAGGATGTCAGGTAAGGTTCTCCGTGACTCATGGGTCAATCCCAATCCCATACACGACCTAGATCTAGTTGTTGTCATTAAATCCATCTAGTTGTGAGCTGGGTGTTCTTAACAGCACTATTCTCACCATAAAGCTTGTCTTTTTCATTTTTGTACACACTCTAGGTCTTATGTACATATATATATACTGACCGGAATAAAACACGCAAAAATTTTGGATTGCGACCAATGTCATCAAACATTGTTTTCATGAGTAGTTAACACTAATATCATTGTATCGGCGTCTTTCTTGGCTGCTTGAGCAATAAACAACCCTCAGTGATGGTCAGATAGATGTTATGTACAAAAGACAGTCAGAGAATGTGCGATTGCTTTTTAAGAATGTGTTGCTAAAACATTTTACATTTGCATTTAACAATCAGCCCTTATAAACACTCAGAGATCATGAGAAACAGAACACATTATAATAGATATTATATAAAACTTTGCCAAATCTCTTTTCTCTGGTTCACACACACACAATTACCTATTTCTGAAAGTGATGCGGACGTGAGAACTGGTCTGTGGAATAATGCAAAAATACTGGAGATGCTGCCGTGGGATCTGTTGAGAATAAATATAGTATTCACTTTATACAAGTATATTCAAATAACATGCAAAAACCATGCACAACAAGATAGTCTGTATTCTATGAAGTATGAATAGTGTGTATTTGATACAAGGGAGAATCACATTATTATAATTACAAATACTCCTTTTCTTTGCATTTTTGGCTAGTCTAATTCCAGCAAATATGTGAACTGGAACATTTTCCTGAGGTCATCAGCAGTTTCATTCAGGTCACAATTTTTGGGGCAAAATTTGTTTCTGAGTGACGTGAAGTCTGTACATTCTAAGAGTATGGGGCTGACAGTTTGTTCTCCGGCTTTGAAGTTATACAGAGATGATTCTGCTACACTTATTCTTTTGAGGTGAGCTTTTAGGCCACAGTGTCTAGTTCTGAGGCAGAAAATAATGGTTTGTCAGCTCAGCTCAGTGGTCAAAGGCAAAAGAGTAGTAGAAAAAGTTGTTTTCCACCATTTTTTAATGAAGGATTTTACTTTACAGGGATAATGAGTATGAAAATAAAATAGGTATTAATATCCTCATAAGTAGTTTGAATTATTTCTCATTGTAAAACCTTGCTTGGTTTGTCAAAAATCAATTATAACTATATACCATTTGCAGTCGTCATCTTTACAACCATTACCGACACCAACATGACCACTATTACTACTATCACTTCTTATTCTTCCAGTCTGGATATTGAATAATACTTTGTACAAAATTCACCATGTCAGGAATTTATCTGAGACATCTCACAGTGTTTCTCAAAATGCTGTACATATTGTCAGTGTTGGATTATAAACGTACTGTTGCAAATTGTCTCACTTCTTACTCTTCGACCAAAATATACCTTATCATTTGAACATCCTACTTTCAATGGGAGAATTGTCAGCCAATCAAAATGCCTATTTTTGTGTTGCGATCCAACTGCACAACTTTATCAATAGCCTTTAGTACCTTTCGATGTAAGGTTTATGCGTGATAATAAACTTTCGCCATTGACCCCGATTCCGTGACACATCCTCTTTGCCTCTACAAGCTGAGATTCTCTCTTTTTTAAATCATTTCTGAAACTACATCCTGCAACATTTTCTGTGGTCTTCCTCTGGGTAGTTTGTCTTGCTGTTTACATTCTAGTATTTGTTTAGGAATTCTGTTATCTTTCATTCCGTTTATGTGCCCAAACCATCGTCATTGATTTTTATCTATTTTCATTTCCAGACTGTCAGTTTTTACTTCTTCTCTGTCTTTGTTTTGTCTATTGATCAAATCTAAACAGTCTAAACCTTCATTTACATCACAAGAAGAGGAATATGACAAATACGTCACTCATACATTTAGAATCCAGCAGCGACACTATGTATCTTTCTTCTGTCACTCATTACATAGTGAAATACGCTGAGTTGACTATCTTAATGTTGATTATCTTTGCTAATACAACTTTCTTTCTTTCTTTATCAATAACCTTTTAGTACCTTTCGGTGTAAGGTTTATGCATAATACACAAACTTTCGCCATTGATCCCTATTCAGTGACATCCTCTTTGTCTCTACAAGCCTAAATCCCCTCTTTTTTTATTATTTCTGAAACTGCATCCTGCCACATTTTCTTTGGTCTCCTTCTAGGTAGTTTTTCGTGCTGTTTACATTCTAGTGTTTGTGCTAATACAACAATTAAACTTATTACTCTTAACTCCATTAGCTACATTATCCTCTGTGTCTCATATTGCTGACACCAGAGGCATTATACTGTAATTGATAATAAAGTGAAGCAAAGCCTTACCGGAGTGGCCCCCAGAACAGCAGCCGAGGGAAGTTTGTGGATGGAGGTCATGGGCATCCAGGTGTCATGGAGGGTCTTGGTTGTCACAAGTTACAACAACAACAAAAATATGGAAGAATAAAAATAATGTTATAGACTGCGTTGTTTATCAAAACAAAAACATGTGAAAAACAGAATACATATTTTCTTAAATACAGAAGAGAGAGAGTCGCCCAAAATGACAAATTCTTGGTCAGGGTGCCTGCTTTCATGTTTGCCAGTGTCTTGTGAGTCTTTCATGACTGAACATGGGGCTGGCCCCAACACTGATTTGACTTATTTATGGGGTTTGACCAAACAAACAAACAGAAGGAAGAGAAAGAAAACTTACAATAACACTTTGGTTTTACGTGTTTCAAGAAAATTACAAGGATGCACTTATATTTATGCTCTTTTGGAAAATATTCAGCTAACAGATTGAGTTTAAAGTTTCGAGAAACAGAAGTGAGATACCTTGAGAGGCAATTCTCATACAAAATGTTAATGTCAAAGATTTGAGTCCAAGTTAGGGGAGGTCAGCAGCAATTTCTGTACTGTGATTATTTTATGACTCCACCAGTAGATTAATATAAATTGTTTAGAGTAGTGGGTCTTTTTGTTGAAAGAAATCTTTTTAAACAAAATTCCAGTTATTTTTTTTAATGGCATTGAAAGATACAGATGAATAAAATAAGTTCCATCATAATGTAGAAGTTACCTGTGAGAGCTGTGCCAGGCTACAATGTAAGTTGAATTCCTCAGACAAGGTGAGCAGCATGGGGATGTGTGGGTTAGCACACAATGAAGGAAGGCGAGTGCCAAGGGACAGCTCAAATCGTTTGGTCGATGGATTAAACCGGATACTTATCTGGCAAGATAAATGAATGTTTTTGAACAAACTTACACGCTGATAAATTGTGCTTGAAACGAGATGGTCCACAATAAGTCTTGCGGGGGGGAAAAAACAACCTAAAAAAGCATTTTTTAAAATCAGAAAAGCTTCCAATTTCTTAATACAAAGAAAAAGGCACAAGAAAGTAATGAATTCTTTGAATGAAAACAAACACCTTCTTAGCCGTATTCACACTTGAGTCAAGTGAGGTAAGCAGAGTGAAGTGCCCTACCCATGGGCACAAACGCTGGACGAATGAGTGGTCACCCATCCAAACACTAATCACGGTCAAAGATGCTGGACTATGCTGACCAGTTCAGTCTGCTATACGTTCAGCCACAGGTGCCTCCAATATATAAATATCACATATCAGTAAATAAATACAACAGAAGTCTGACACTTACCAGGCTGCACATGTTCGGTCCATATGCCATGGTTAGTTTGCGATAGTTGTACGACTGAATCTCGACAATAGAGTAGAGACCTGTTCTTGAATCTGAAAAAAAATATAACACAGAATCAATGTCATTCTTGACTGATCGAAGGAAAAATAATAAACTTGATTCTTCCCTTTCGGGCAATTTGTCATTTTACAATGGTGGACATATACTCAATCATAAATACATAACACATTACATTAGACATATTACATAACATTGCAATACATGATCACAGAAATACAACAGATACAACTTGTGGCCTCTCATTCATCCCCCACCAAAATAAAAACCAAAATCATGACATCCAGGGAAATAAGTTGTGTATAAACTGGAAAAATCCTACCAAAAAAGTAAAAATCATTGCGACTTCATTTCAATCACTCAATAATGTCCAAAAGTCTCAAAACACTGTTTAGGCTATAGTAATAATCTTGATGGAGTTAGACACTATTCAAATATTCATTATTATCTTCACAGACCAGCAACAAGTAAGAATTCCTATTTGAATCAAACACGCAACATTTCTACAAATCTACCATTCAAGTTCTCTGCAAATCTCTGCACCGCTCCAAACAGATAAGCCATGCCGGTCCATTCATCCATGATGTCTGTGACTGTCTTCCTCACATTGTCGCCACTCATCTCTAGTAGCATGGCAAACCTCTGGCTGGCTCCTGACATGACAGGCAAAGACAATCATTGGGAGATTATTTAAAGGATATAAAGCATATTCCTAGTAGAGACAAAGACACGAGTCATCAAAATATCTTAAATCTCTACAACTTTAATTTCTACATAGCATGTTGCAGGACACGCCTTATGTGGCAAAATCTGCTCAGTTTTTTTATAGCTGAGGGGTTTACTACCAAGGCAACAGTAAATATTGTTATGGCCAAAACTTGGGCAACACCTAAAAATGTGATGCTCATTGTGCCATTCAAGGTCGGGGTACAGTGGGCTGATCACCTGCTTGCCTTATCTACCTAGATCCAGAGTTTCTCCAGCTCTATGTTCAGCAATGCTGGACATGGAGCTGGCCACGGCACTCCTTTGGGGGTATAATGTGGTTTGGATAACAAAACAATGCATGTTGCAGGACAAAGCAGACGATATCCAGATTATAAAACAATCAAACAATGCTTTTTAAAACAGTTCTGAAGTTGATACATCCTTTCTATAGTAAAAGGTCATATCAAAGTCAGTTCTAAGGAACTTGAAAATTCCTGAATCCCAAGGGCAGAGCTGCAAAAACTCTGAAAGTTCCATGTGGTATTACGTGAATATGAATAGAGAAACACAACGCACACTTTGGGTGATCACATAATAACCCCCTTTATTTCTACCGAGACACGGACACCACAACACTTGTGTAATCAAGTATACAGTATTAATCAGACGATAGAGACATGAGCTATATGAATACAGAACACTCCCGTTACAAAAATATTGCTCGAGTAGAATTCAAACCCATGATTTTCATAATCGGAGTGACTTATAACAACTCAACCAGAGACACTTCCACAATGGGCTCAGGTGCCAACTATTTTTCATCTCATCTATAAAAACACAACTACATGATCAAGATAACAATTCTTAATCCATGTCTATCAACTAAAATCGTTTGTCAACTCATCAATTCAGTTCCAAACGAAAACAAACAAATGGATGTCTGAAAAATTTTAAGCTTGGTCGTGTAAGAACCTTGGAACTCACCGAGTTCTTTGATGTGAATACTGGGCAAAGGCGACTTGGCAAACAAAAACTGAAGGGAAAAAAAAATAAAGGAAATAAGTTATCAAGATAGTAATAAAATGACGACTTCATAGCCAAAAGTTATAAATCCTTTTAATCATTATAACCCAAAGTAGAAAAATAACAACTAAGCGTAGCTCTCAAAATTTATCTACTTTTTAATACTTTGAAATCTGAAACTTTTCTCAAGGACTAACCTCCACAACCCACAACTTGGACTGCCTGTTCTGTATGCGAAACTTGCACTGTAGAAGCTGCTTTCTCAGTCCATCATTCACATCCTCTGGAAGATTCTTTACTTCAGGAAAACTGAAAAAAACAACAACCGAAAAAAACTCTAATTAAAAATATATTCACTTTATTTCTTTTAATTTATACCTCCCTTTTATTTTTTGTTTTTGTATTTCATATGTTCTCCTTTTACTTCCCTATAATTTTACATTTTCTTACCAATTAACCTTTATTTTCAATTTTACTGTTTTAAGTTTAGAAGATGAAATATAAACCATATCAAAAGGGACTTGTTAAACAAAGTCTTCTTTCACTCAAGGATGGTTGGGTTTTTTGTTTGTTATAAGTTGGTGTGTATAACATTTTAGTGTAAACATGGTGACATACAAGTCAACAAAATGAGACCAATTTTTTACACTGTGATTAACCCCTTCCTTCAGAGTAAACTTAACTGCCCTAACCCGAGATGGTCTCAGGGCAGCGACATTTTTTGAGTGCTCAAAAGAATGTATTTCATAAAATTTGTTCTCATTTTGGAAACATCCCTTGCCAGCTATAGGTGAACCCTGTTTACAAATTCATTCCTGTCTATTTTTACTGAATGTTATTGTTGTCTTGTTTACACTCATCATGATAGTTTTGTCGCCATGGCGATTGATCGTGATAATTACAGAACATGTTTTACAGCTCTAGAAGTGTTAGATCAACTCAAATAGGGATGAAAATGATCCAAACAATGATAATGACAAAACCCCTAGGAGTCAGAGTGATGAACAAGTAAAGATGAGGTGTCTCAACATATTGGAAATGGAGGCACTAACAACAGACTAATATTTTATGAATCAAAAAATTCAGGAGATACATTTTCACATTAAGTTTCATTGGTTTCTTTAATAAATAATTGAGTTTTGATGGTTTTAGTGAGGACGCTTCCATTCCCATCTTTTTCCTCGGCACACGAGTGTAAATAAATATGGCAGTGAAGGAAAGGGTTAATGCTGGCACTTATATTGTAAATATATATGGCAGTGAAGGAAGGGGTTAACGCTGGCACTTATTTTATATTTTGTGTGAAATTCAGCTTGCTGGACATTTTTATCTGCCTGTTTTGGTTTCTTCATCAAGATTTGCAAATAAATGGTCTTTTGTTTTGGGTTTACAATTACACAATTACACACATTTTGAATAAAAAAGATATTTCACACTTCTACCTTATATGATTTCTTCAAGATGACGATGATCGAATATCAAATAAATATATTGAATTAAATAACAATATGGCACAGTAGTGAGTAAATACAAATGAAATACAAGAAACTTACTATAGGACGCCGAGAGCCAGGCAAGTGCCACTATTGTCCAACACTCCTCCATCATGATTAAAACCTTGTTTGGAAAGCTTAGACGATAACAACAACAAAAATCATACAGAGTGAGGCTTTTTAAAAAGTCCCTAAGTTTTACTCTCTTTTCAACACAGAAAGGTTATATCAAAATCTTTCAACAGAACTTGGGAAGATTCTGTGTGAATCTCCAGGGCAAAGCCTTGAAAACCTACGGATTCAAACCCTGGAACTCTGCATCTGGAGGCAAGTGACCACTACACTGCCGTTTTCATAAAAAGAAGGGGGAATAATACTCATCCATTGTTTAAGTTTATTTGCCCTTCATCATGAAAAAGGCAGTACAATCGGTATACCCTCTACGGGATGAAAGATTAAGGACATTGTCATTAAAGTGTTGACTCTATACAACTGACATCCTGGAAAAGTTCATCTTTAAAATAAATCAAAAATTAAAAATTAAATTAAAAAAAAAAAAAAAATTAGAACTATCACAATTAAATTGTTATCAAATTTTCAGATTCAACCAAATCAAAATTAATTGACAGTTACAATCCATTAACACTATTTCTGAGTCACTATCCTATCTGACGAGCTTACTTCTTCTCCCAAGAAAACAAAGGGCATTTTCTCTTCAGATCTTGCCAAGAGGTACGCCAATTCACTGACAAAGTATGGGGAGCCTTTGGTCTTTTTGGCCTCAGAAAGTTCCTCGTCTTCACCCAGAAATATCTATACAGTATCAAAGGATAATGTGATAATGATTAATAATATCACACAAACATTCAACAGTTAAAATATGATAAAAATGATTAATAATATCACACAAACAATATAATGTCTATGTTGTCATACTGCAATAAAAACTCCTGATGAAATTAATTTCTCCGATATGTGACGGCCGCTGGGAACATGGAGTAGGACAGCCGAAGAGAAGAGAGAAGAAATAGACGAGCTCAAAAGATTGGCAAGAGTTGAATGGAGACTTTGTTGACACCTTATGTTAATCGCAACTTCGGATAATCACAACAATTTTGCCGCTCCCGTCATGTTGCGGTTAAGCGGTGTTGACTGTAGATGGATGGATCATTACAAATAATTTATAAATTAATAAGTTTACCCAAATTGGAAAAAGTTTCCCTTAATTCAATCCCAACTTTCCCTCAAAGTGGCAAATTCTCCCAGTTCTTAAATAGCTGAGGGGTGACCACAAGGGCTACATTAATTTGTTTATTGGCCTTGCTTATATGATAAACACTGCTAAGTGTATTGGTTATGGACACCGTGGCTGATCACCTGCTTGTCTGAAATTCTTTGTTCCAACCCTGTCTTCAGCCATGCTTGGTGGTCGGGGTGCCTGCATTTATACCGGGTATCTTGTGTGCCTTTCATGGCTGAAAGTGGGGTTGGCCCCAACACTGCGCTACTGTATTAATGGGGTTTGGTGAAACAAACAAACAAACAAGGAGTAAGTTTCCCTTCATTCAATCCCAACTTGTCATAAACAAATCATGTTCAATGATAGGAACAGCTAAAACATGAACAACATAACACATCAAATTTCACATGAGCTTTTGTTAGTCAAAAAGAGCATCGTTATCCAGAGAGACAGTGAAATTCACAAGACTGATCAATATTGGAAGATGTTGAGGTAAACACTGCTACGCTTATCTCCACTTCAATTTTTATTACAAACCTTTCTTTTCCTTGTCAGACTATCCATATTCAATGGAATTCCCTCTGTTGACAGAAAAGGGGATAAATAAAAAATAAATGTTAACAAAATTCCAGAATTTATTTTTAAAAATTAAAACAATGTAAAGGAACAAGGAACAGTTTTCTCACAACTATAAGTCTTTGATTAATGACAATGACGTATGAGATTAACGCAAACCAAATAACATTACAGATGTATCAAAACAAACATTATCGTAGCCTGATACCGAAAGGTAAAATAGAAAATGATAAAGCAAGAAAAAAGAGAGACATTAGTGCAAAGAAAGAAGCAAAATCACTGAAAAAAAAAGAGAACAGTTCAATAAAGAGAATTAAAACATTTTTGATAGAGGCTGTAAAAAACAAGACTCAGTTAAGGTACAAATGATTATCACTCACCAAAGACTTTACAGAACTCCCCGTGGGTGAGAGAATACACGTCGATGGGAGTAAGACGCCCCGCCTTCATGAAGGCTTTGACCATGACCTCTTCCCCTATGTCATCCTCCACACCATCGGCCGTACACTGGGTGATTTCCAACATGTAATAATTCACTTCCACTTTACGCTGCTCTTTTTCACAGACTTCCAACACCTGACATGAGAAAGGATACCGTTTAAAGTAATTCAATGGTTTGTTGTTTGTTTGTTTGATCGAACCCTATTAATACCGCAGAGCAGTGTTAGGGCCAGCCCTATGTTCAGCTATGAAAGGCACACAAGATAGCTGCCATAAATGGAGGTACCCCGAACACCAAATATGACTGAACACAGAGCCGGAAATTCTATGGATCAAAGAATTTCAGACAATTCAATGGTGTCAGTCACAAATGGGCAATCTCGAAAAAAGTAAATTTTACAGGAGAGGCAAAAAATGGCTTTGTTGATAGACAACGGCAAAATAAGTCACAAATATGCCATCTCAGTAACTCAGCGGTATGGTGTTCACCCCTTAATCAAAACGACGAGGGTTTGAATCCTACCAGCTGATTATTTTTCGCTGCGTCCTTGAACAAGACATTTCACCCTAGCTCATGGGGCACTGAACTGCGGCGACCCATCAATGGTCGGGGATGAATGAGAGGCCACAAGTTGAAACTGTTGTATTTCTATGATTATGTATTGTAATGCTATGTAATGTGTCTGATGTAATGTGTAATGTATTTATGATTGATTATATGTCCACCATTGTAAAATGCCAAATTTTCCAAAAGGGATACAATAAAGTTTACTCTAAGCTCTGTTTCGTTAAATAAATGTACCCATGGAGTTGGCCATCTTGTTTGAAGCAATATTTTGTATATTTCTATCTGTAGATCGTTTACTATATTGAGAAAAAAACAGGATTCTTCAATAAAAAGAGTAAAAAAAGGTCATTTAATGGGTCAAACAAATTACAAAAAAACCAAAAAAAAACAGGACTTGACAGATCTGTGTAAAGGGTGCTTTTTTCAAAAAATCTACTGCCTAATACTAATACCATATTATCTTTTTTATATTCTCCCTCCTTGTGCATTGAGCCTTACCACATAGAATCCACTCTGCCTGGGCACCCTAACATAGAGTCGTGTAGATGCCAGTTTGTTCAAGGGGTGATCACCGAGGTTAATGAGGGGTAAGGTCGGCCAGCATGTGGTCATCATCAGTTGGACACACTTCTCGCAGCGTTGGAGAACTAACTGGACTCTGAAAATAGCATCATAAAAAATACATTAAAAAAAACCCTTTTATATAACCTGTCAAGACGAATCAGTCAGCCCCAAAGGTTAACTGTGATTAATGTCAAGTTACGAGTACTATGTTTACAACAATGTTTTTCTCTCCAACAACACCCACTGTCTCATTTGTAAAAATCTTTGGCCAAGTTATAAGCGATACAAGATTCAATGTTCTTACGTCCACAAAGTGATTTTGACATATTTTTCCAATCGCAAATCGATATTAGGATCAAGTCGTGACAATGTGTCACATATCAGCAAATTATTTGTCATGGTAACACATTGTTCACAGTGGGTTGATCACCTGCTTGGCTTGGATCCAGAGAAATCCAGACTCATTGTGCTGGCCCTACACTGTAATGGTAAGAGGGAATTGGATAAGAAAGAGAAAGGTAACACACTGTTATCATTAAACAGTCAACTTTCTTCACCATCCCCCTTTCCCTCTCTCAACTCTTGACTTACTTGAGTTTTGTCAGCAGTTTTTCCATTCCTCTATGTTCAGCATTCAGGCTGTCCTCAATGCTTTGCACAATGGAGTGAGCTGTAAGAAAGAGATATTGAATGAGTTAATTTTACAAACACTGAGTTTCAATTAGAAAAATACCCGACAGTGTCACTGCCAGGAATCAAACCAAGTACCTTTCACTTCAGAGGCGAGAAGGTACCTCTGCACCACTGGGACCCCTCCTTCTCAATACCAAACACAAATATGATTCTTGTTGGATACAATTACTTTCTGGCTTGTTTATGCCGCCATATCACATAAAGAAAAATATGTCTTATCAAGTCAATTATAGAAATAAGGAAAAAAATTTTTTTAGAAATATTAACTTGCAACACTAAAATCTATCATAATTTTAAAATATTGTGAGTCTATGAAATTTTGCATGATGATAATGATAGGGCATAGTTTTCTCGAGTTTCTGGTCTTTATTAAGGAAAAATGAATTTTATCTGTAATTTCTAAAATACAGTTTATACCGCAAATTTGCGAATTCTCACTCTGGTTTAAAAAAACAAACAAACTAGAAAGCAATCAATGAAAATAGTCACAGTGTATGTTAGTGACAATGACAACAGATATGTTTTCTTTTCCATATGAAAGGAAAACAATTAATTTCTTACAATAGGAAGGCACAGAGGCCATGTAGGATCCAGTCTGGACATCAATTGATATACGGAGGACCTCGGAGGACATGCAAGGACTGAGGACGCTCACGTGAAGGGCCACGGGCATATCACATACTTCACCTACAACAGACAAATATGTTGTATGAGAAACTACCACCTGTAAATCATGAATACACCACACAAAGCAGATAATATGATGGTTCATTGGATATGTGGAGCAAAGAAAAAAAGTATATATAAGCCAAGAATGTACAAGACTTCAACTAAAATTGTGATAGAGAACTGTCTTTACTTTGGTCAAAAATTGATGTCGAATACCTGAACTATCCTGAACCAAGTTGTTATGATAAGGTATAAATATTATTGTAATGAGAACCATGAACTTTCCTAATCATGAACTAAACACCTAAAACCCTTGAACATGAGTGATGGGGATATTTCATCCCTACTTCTTTATATTGTTTTTTACTTCTTTCAGCTGCCAGGAATAAGATTTAGACACTCTTTTTACAAAAATGTCCAGTGACAAATATCAAATGTCATCCTCATCAAAGCCTCACCAAGCTTGTTTTATCTTTACCATGTTTACCATGTAAAATAAGCATGACATCAAAGGCTTTAGTATGAATGAAATGATGAATGTGATAGTGAGCATCATCATTGGCTTAGCTTGTAGCCACAATCTGTTACACATCAGCTCTCTTTGACATTCAAGTTTTAAATCTATCGAAGAGTGAATTGGATAAAAACTGGAAAATTTACTTACATTTCCCACTAACCATCCTCTGCAATTCTCTTGCTAACTCCTGAAAAATAACAGAATGACATGATAACAAAATGCAAATATTCTCCAAAAGCCTCTTTTAAAAAAACAAAAATTTCAATCTTGGAACTTTCTATTCAAATCCTTGCAGAAATAATAGAAATGTGTACAAATATTTCCAAACAAAAAGACACAAGAGTGAAATATTACAAGACATGAATAAAAAATATCATAATTTCTTTAAAATACTCCAATGGAGTTGTAAAAATCCTCAAACTTTGCATCATCTCTAGCAAGGCTGTCCAGACAAAATCTATAACATTCAGCAGTAGCATTTTTAAAATGACTTGAATTAATCATGTTTCATTCAGTTGTCTATACCAGCCTTTGAACGTCTTTCATATTTTGCACCGGAAGATTTAAAATGAACAGCGAGTTGTTTGGCAGTCCATAGATATAAAAAATAACATTTCAACTTACTTTGAGTTTTGAATGTGTTCGAACTTCAATTGTCTGCATCAACAATTTTTCAATGGACAGGTGATCACTCTGTGTAGCAACAAAATCAAAACTTTACAGAGAATGTTGCAACCAAAGTATAGGTTTCAGTCAGATTAGTAATTGTTTGTAAAAATGACATGCAGCTCAATCTCTACGTCAAAAGATCTAATAATACAGACTAGTGAATCACATTTTGAAATACAAGAGGAATATGGACCACAAGGAAAAACAAGTTTTTAACATAGTAGGATTTTCAACCAGATCAATTCCAAGTCAGATAAAAGGAAATCAAACTGAAAAAAACATCTTAATCCTTTCTACATGAAGAAAATCACTTTCATAATTCATGATTTGTCTTTCTTCTTTCTTATCCAGTTCCCTTTTACCATTACAGTGTAGGGCCAACACTATGAGGCTGGGTTTCTCTGATCACGATATTAAGCCAAGCAGGGGATCAACCCACTGTGACCTTTGTGGTAGGACTTAATTTGCCCAGACAGCGGCCTTGCGGCCTACTCTTATTGATTTTCAACTGCAATTAACATGTACACGGGACCTTTAAGTTTATCATCCGTCTATGATAGGACTAGGTTCTTTGATCCCACCTACCTGAATAGGATCAGGGGAGTGGCATATAGATTTTCACCGAGTTTCAATGAGAAAAATACCCGACAGTGTCGCTGGCGGGAATCGAACCTGGTACCTTTCGCTTCAGAGACGAGAACCGTACATCTGCACAACTGGGACCCCCCATTTCATGAATTGTGAAAATATAATTCAAACTTCAGCTGTTCGTCTAAATCTATCTATGCTACTAAAAAAATATTTAAAATGTTCAGACACAGCTCATTAGATGACGGATTCCAGTCACATTTGACAGCAGTTATAGTCCACAGAAAACTACATCTCTCACAATGAGAATGACAAAATGGCTCTATACCTTTATCGCCAATCCAACTTTGCGTCCCTCTACAGCAGTCATGGGAGGTTGGTGTGAAATCTGTAAGGGTTGCCCTTCATCCTCCTCACACACGTGTACACTCAGTTTGTGGACTGTAGGGGTTGGGGAGAAAAGTGACCGACAAGGTGAAATTAATGTGAAACATGTGCCGAATGACATTCTTCTATTCACCGTGAAAACTTACTGATGATTGGACAATGACAATTAAACTTGAAGAGGTAAAAAATAACTTTCAAGTCACTCATAACACGTGTCAGGCTTCAACCAACTACAGATATTTTGAGGTATTACATTTTAACATTCAAATGAATTGAAAAATCTTCTTTAAGAAAAGTTCTAAAATTTTAAGTTTAACGCCCTTTTTAACTCAGTCATATCAAAGGCGGTTCAATAGAACTTGAGAAGATTCCATGTGAATCTCCAGGGCAGAGCCATGAAAACTCTGAAAGGTCCGAATCCTGCACGAGGCGGGACTTAAACCTGATCCTCCACACTCGGAAGTCGAGTGGCATGACCACTCAGACACGGGCGCCCCCTAACAAATCTTCAAGCTGTCAAGAAAAAAAAAGGGAGGATAAAAAATGAAATCTTTCATAATATCAAATGAACAATGAAAAATATAAATAATTTTCTTTTACCAAGAAATTATAATATCAATCATAGAATAAATACTTACTTATAAAATTGTCCAAACTTTTCTCTTTTTTCAGCTGGTCCCTAAAGTACAGAGAGAAGAATTTGAAAGTTATGAAAGCACTTCAGAAAGCTAACATATGTTATATTTTACTTTTAATTCACCTGGCAGCAAATGGTAAAACATGAAATGACAAAGTAGAGTAAACACTACCGATTGATTCAATTTCACTTTTAATTTCTAACATTTCAAATCTTAATTCATCCATGGGGACAATGTACCTACAAGTCTTAACAGAGGAATAAAAATAAAGGTGTTGTAAGACAAATAAATTGTTAAATAGTTTGAAACCTACCTCCAATAAGATATAGTTAATGATTTACTGAGAGCATATTCCTCAATATGAATACTGTCTCCCAGTCGATCACTCATCAGCCTCTTGGTCTGGGAACACAATGAAAATTAGAAAATTACCAACATCGATTTTGAGCATAAATAATCAATTCAGAAACATCCTTTAGAAATAAAATAATTGCCGATTACAAAATGTGAATAATTCACCAATATTTCAATCCCCCCCCCCCCCCCCCCTTCTTTCACACTGTGTCGTAAGTCAAAATGATATTCAGATCAAAGAACACTGCTGTAATAATGGCACCATAAAAGAGATGACATTCTAATTCACTATATTATCAGAAAGAGACAATATGAGAAAGAGAGAGAGAGAGATGAGAAAAGAGAGATTGTGATGCAAGAAAGAATAAGAACTAAAAGGCAAAGGAGAGAGGAAAAAAGAGTAACAGGTTTTGATTTCCATAGCACCAATAAGTAAGTCTTGTTTCACAAGAGCAAGATAATGATCAACAATTAATACACTACTCACATGGCATAAAACAAACAAATTTAGAAATTTAGATAATGATATGTCTTAGTTGTTAAAGCATTATCAATCTTTCTTTCTTTGTGAGATTGGTGCAAATGATTTATTTCTTTGAAAGACGAAAGCTAAGGTTGAATGGCGAAAACAAAAGTTAGACATTAGACGATTGCATCAATTATTCAGTGAAGTGAAAAAAAAGATAAAGAACACACTGACACACTGCTATTACCTGTGAATGGAGCACTTCCAGCTGAAGAGACTGACAGAAAGAATCTTGAAAAAAATACTATTAAGGAATATACTTATCAAAGTGCTATCCTTTATCAAATAATTGATGTAAAATTTGAATTAATTTCAATCGTATCTCGAATTCTGGGAACGCAGTGGCGCAGAGGTACGGTTCTTGCCTCTAAAGCAAAAGGTACATGGTTCGATTCCTGGCAGCGTTGGATAATTTTCTCCTTGAAACTTGGTGAAAACATATATGCCACTCCCCTGATCCTATTCAGGTAGGTGGGAGCAAGAACCTAGTCCTATCGGAGACGGACGATAAACTTGGAGGTCCCGTGTGCATGTTGCACACGTTAAAGAACCCTTGGCAGTTAAAAATCGATAAGAGTAGGCTGCAAGGCCGCTGTCCGGG
>JARBEQ010121963.1:26600-37605 GCA_030265355.1 Tritonia tetraquetra | reverse complement strand
AGGGAGGGGTAGGAGGAGATTGAGAGACGAGAGATACAGAGATTTGTCAGCCATTAGTACATGCTCCCATTGCCAAGCCTGGATGCAGCATTGCCTTACCCTTCATGACATGACACACCCATTGTGATGACATCAGGGAGATCACTACTCTTTATATTCCAATGACAGTTTGTATTTTATTTTGTCTCTCACTGTACAAGTATTGTTAGGGCCAGCCCTATGTTCAACCCTGAAAGGCCTACAAGGTATCACATGCAGAGACCCATTACCCCAGATGGCAGAACACATCAGAAGTGGACTTTAAGACAAGCAGGAAATCAACCTACAGTTTGGCAAATAATCCAATTCCCCCCAATCACCACAATTAGTGTCATTTCAATAAGGCAATATCAAGACGCAGCCAACAAAATGCTGTAGAGAAGATTCTTACTTCCTTGGATGCTGTTTTCACAATAACTTCTCTGCCAACTATTTCAAGCTGCAAATCCTGCATAGAAAAACACTTCACATACAGTCCCTGGGACTGGAATATGCCAAATAATAATTCCATCCTTTATTTCCTAAATCTTCAGCTTCTGTGCCGATTTCAGTTTCCACAAAGTATAGAATAAATAAAGGGGGAATAATCACATTTACAACCAATATAACAACACACATTATAATAATGTCAAAAGAAAAAAAAGGAAAGAGATTTTTAGCTGTACATTCTAGCTTACATTTCTATGTATGACTACAAAGGATATATTATTCTATCTACAGATGATCACTGATAGAGACGAATTAAGACCTCATTTTAAAAAAAAGGTAGAGAAACATTCAAAAAATTCTTCTTTCCAACCTTCATTTAAAAATCAAACAATAATAAAATCATACATTGCATTTTTTTTTCTTCTTATGCGCCCGAGTGGGGAAAAAAGAAAGAAGAATATGATCTTTTGGAAAAGACTATATTATAATCTGTAGATGCCGTTAATCATTTGGTCATGATTTGTCCTATCTTGTGTCTCCAAGTTAAATCAAATATACATATTTGACTATGTGAGCAAAGGCTTTATATTCATCATCCACTTTATATTTATGGATTTCACAGACATCTCATCAGGAAAATATAAGACAACACAGAGTGTACATATCAAGGAAGCTGTTCGTGGTCAAACCATACAACAGTTGTGCATGTCAACATGTCCTGATATTCAAACATATAAACGGGTCATACATGGATACATATTGTACGTAAAAACACAATGTATACATAAGGGTAATGATTTAAAATGACATAGATGATATAGATAAAAATACAATAGAGAAAGAAGAGTAGAATCCCATCCAGAGACTCATTAAGGAAAAGCAGACTGTATCTTTAAAACACGCCACATATAACCCCGACGTCATCTAAATGAAAAAACAACATCACACAGCAACACACCAATGTGAAGGCCACTGACCTGGTACTTGACAAGCTGCTCCTGTTTGTCTTCTAGGGATGACTTCAAGGGACAGTCTTTGACTCTCTTCTCCATGGTCTTCAGCCAGCCAGACAGTTGCTGGTGGTTAGATTCGTACAGGTTCCAGTAGTGGAGAGCCTGCTCCAGGTTGTCCTTGAGAGAGTTCAGCTTGCTGGAGTAGTCCTCCCAGTCTAGTCGAAGGACTTCCAGTTCCTGTTGGACATGTTGGCGTCCTTTCAGTCCTGTGGTATCCATGGTAACCTGGGCATGGTTGTCACACTCTTTTAGCTTGGAGGCACCTTCTGGGGTCATAGTGATGAGCTCCTATTTACAAATACACACAGAATTACATGGTCATTTAAGACAAGGTTTTATATATATGAGGATGGATTTCACAATATGAGGGTTATTGTTTTCACATCAGTATGGTTCCAGTTCTCGGGACACATAAAAGTGACATAATTTTTCAGGAGAACTTAATGGTTGAAGTTGAAACACAAGGACAATACAGTTTGTGGCGAGTAAAATAAGTAACATAAACTACCCCTGATTTTAAACATATTAGATTGAATGGCGCTAGATTGGATGGTTGTGTGCTGTAAGCCTTACCAGGACCCTGTCCAGCTTGGTTTGAATGGTATGTTTGTCCCCAGTGGAATCAGCACATAGTGTCAGTTTCTCCTTCATCTGTGCCATCCAGTCCACAGCCGTCTGCATACTGTCCTGGTACTGTTGGTGCATGGTCACGTGCTGGCTGGAACGCTGGATCAAATTCTGGGTAAACGACACAGTCAAAGTCAACATTATATATTTTTTTAAAGTTTAAAGTTATTAGCTGACAACTCATAAGTCATATCAACCTACAATTTACAGTCCATCTCCGATAGGACTTGCAGAGCTGTGTCGGAGCTGGGATTCAAACCCAAGACCTTATGATGCCCTTCCCCCCCCCCCCACCCTGGGTTATATATTTAGTTACATTTAGCAATGCATACATACCTCATGATATGTGAGAAAAGAAGTGTTTGGAGATGAGACCTTGCCAAAAGCAAGAGACAGTTTGAGAGACAGACGAAGACCTTACTCCCATGTATTATCATCTAACAACAAAAGATGGAGAAAGGGACAAAAGACAAGAGGTAGAAAGACATAAATATAAAGGGAAAGGGGGATGGAGAGGGAGGTGTACAGTGAGGTCATACAGATACAAATATAACCTTATTACCAAAACCATTCTTAACGCTCTTTATTGCTACTGTAATATTTCAACAGATTTTGGTTAAAACTGCAGTAAGTCAGTGCACACTTGGAAACGGAAAAACGGAAGACATTTAAGAGCCAGTCTACCAACAGCCCAGACTATCTATGGTTACATATTTATAATGTAGTCATATTCTCTCCCACCAGTTCTCACCTCAGCATCGGTGGCCAGTTTCTCATATCTAGAGCTGACATTGGTGATGAAGTCTGCCACATCGGGGTTGGATGTACTTTGTAACACAGCCTGAGCTTTTTCTATAACGGAATCCACCAATCTCTGATGGGAGCCAATGTCTTGGAGAATACTCTGGAAAATAAAAAAGTAACATTTTCAATAATCAAACTGGGAATGCCAATTTTTACTTATTTTTTTTTATCAGACCTCTTTTTGTTACTTCACATAGATTAAATCATTTCAACAAAGAAATTGTTTATTTCTAAAAATTATGAAACCTGATACTTGATCTTGTACAATTATTATGGATAAAGCATCAAGTAAGTCTTTAGTCTTTGGCATAGTATGTCGAGAAAAGAAATTGTAGATATATAAGAATATCGCCTTGTAAGAGGATTACTAAAAAAGATTACATAAAATAAATATCAAGTCCAAACAAAAAGCAATACCCTGTGATTCTGTAGTTGCACACGTTTTTCTTGTAGAGTATTCCGGAGGTCAACATCTGCCCTGAGAGCAGCCTCTGTCTCGGACATCCATCTCATCAATTGGTCCTGTCCATCAGCATAGGATGACCACTGGATAAGGAATGAGTCCACTCGTCTCTGGGCGTCGTTCAAACCACCAAACAGATTTTCCCATTCCTGCTTGGCCCCTCGTAATTCTGCCCTCACTTTTTCTCTGCCACCAGCAGCTGTGTCAGGATATAGTTTTTCTCCTACTTCAATTGCTGCATTAAGCTTCTGGTGTCCATGTTCTTTTTCTGTGAACAACATCTGTACAAAAGGAATCAGGTCAGTATTTTATCCTTCTTCAGTACAATAAAGAATACTGTTTTCAAATAACAAAACTCTCATATTAGGTATATTTGATAAGCACAATTGGATCAAAAATAAAGATTGACACAATCTACATTATCATTTCTTCCAGGCTGAGATGTAAATCCCATTTAAAACAAATGCCATTTACACCGAAAGGTACTAAAAAAGGTTATTGATAAAGAAGAAGCCATTTGGGGCAAGTCTTTGTACTTAATTTTGTATAACTAATATCAAACAGAAATGGAGCTTTCATTATTGTAACCAAGCAGATGATGGCTGTTGGAAGTTTTAATTCAAAGTCGAGGAGCAGTAGAGACAAATAGAAAAAAACTTCCAAATAGCTGGTCAAATAGCTGACCAATTTTATTGTAAGTTTTTTTTCTATGATTGTAACAAAGAACCTCAGAACCTGATCATTTCTTATCATTTTTAGTGTAGGTAGGAAGGCTGTAGTGTTGCCAATTCTCCAACAAGTTGTAGATAGCCTACCTGTATGAGAGCCCTCTTTTCCTCCAAAGACTCCTGGTCTCCCACAGGTTGTGAACACTGGTCCAGTTTTTGGTGTGCCATGGACATCCAGTCCTTGAAGTCTTGCATACGACTGTCATACAACATGTGTTCCTGGACATACTTCTCCCATTTGGAAATCAGATCCTGGCGATGGGAATGGTGAAGGGAAAAAATTGTCAATGACATTTAAAAGTGAAGACAGAATTTTTCTACTATATAAGTGCTCTATTTATTAATCATTATTATTCATAACCTTGACCTCATTGCTATTAGAATCTATAAATAGCTCCAGCATCAATAGTATTTTTGTAAATCTTACCTTGGTGAGAGAAAGCATTCCGAGGTATTTGTTGGTCAGCTGTGAAACCTGAGTACTAAGACGTACATCAGAGCTGGTGTGCATCAAAGTCTGTGCATCGTCAGTGAAGCGATCAATTTCTTGTTGGTGACTCAGGATTTCTTCCCGGTGTTTCTGTCAAACAGAAAAATTGATAATATTAGTTACTTCACCGGTTTTTTCTTCTTTTTTTTTTCTTCTTTTTTTTTTTTTAAATCAAAAGTTATGAAACAAGCTATTTTACAAGTACCACTTTTATTTTTAACATTTTACAGTCAAAAAGAAATTGTCACCTGTAGAATTAATTTAATGAAAGCAAAGGGTAAAAGCCATTACAAAGCAGGATGTACAAAATGCAAACTGCTACTGATTGCTCACCTTAAACTTATCAACCTGGGCCTCTTTTTCCGTGAGCGTATTCTTGAGGTCATGAGCCTTGATCTGGGTCTCCATCTGTCTGAGCCACTGAGCAAACTCCTCAAACTTGGACTCAAAGTCTCCCCACATGCCCATAGTCTGTTCCAGGGACACCTCTGTGTGGTGCATCAGGTTGAGATAGTCCTCCCACTCCCTCTGGGAATGGTCCAATTCTCTCTGAAGGATGTCCTTACCCTGGGGGGACGTATTCTGGGCTGTGGTGGCTCCAAGCTCTTGGGACACTCGTAGCTTATGGTCTCCTTCTGCCACACTGCCTGCAAACTCCTGTAGGAGACAATAGATATGGGGGGTCAATAGAATATGGGTACATAATGATGATAACAGCAACAACAACAATAATAATCATAATAATAATAATCATAATCATAATAATAATATTAACAATAATAATCATAATAATAATAACAATAAAATCTTGGTGCTGACGTTAATGATAATAAATATCAAGGATATTTTGTATTTTTTTGTATTACGCAGCATTCAAGGTTGAACATATAGGCCAACTCATCACTACTTTTGGGTATTGACAGGATACAAAAAAAACAAAAAGAAACAATAAATGAGTTCATAAAATCCATACAGCAGGGTACCTTCAATCTCTCTTTCTTGCCCTGCAACGAGAGTTTGTCACCAGATCGGTCAGCACAAGCCTCTAACTTCTCCCTGGCCAGGTTGAGCCAGTCCATAAAGTCTTGTGAAGCATCTTGGTACTGTTGATGGTCCCTCATGGAGCGGTCAAATTTGTCTAAGATAGTCTGGGATGTCTCACAAATGCTGCTATATTTGGTTTTCAGTTCCCCTACAAATTTGTTGACCTACGAGATAAAAGAATACAGTTAAAATATATTCATTGTTTACTTTCCAACAATATCTATAATAAATTGTTTAATGAAGCAATGCAACATCCATAGAATTTCAAATTTCAAATATGTGTAATATCAATCCTTCACTGGTTTTCTGTTTCATTCTTCTCCTTATATTTGGCCAAGAACACTTTTCAAATATATCTACATAGTTTTCATCATTGTTTGTGGTTTGTAGGAAAATCCTATCAAACCTGATAAGGGTCATAGTTTATTCTTTGAGGGGAAAGCAAGAGATAAAAGATTTAAATATATCAAAACAAGAACCAAGTGGATGCAGCAACTACCCAAGTCTTGATTTTAACTAACTAATGATTCAGGCAGGATAACAAACAATGACATTTGACATTCTCACCTTGGCTGCGGGGGTAGACTGAGTCAGACTTTGGGCCTTCTCTGATAGATTTTCAATGATGTGGCCTCGGGAAAGGATGTCTTGATGCAAAACCTTGAGAGACAAGGGGGAAATTAATAATACTTTGCACAGTCAATACAAAAAAACGTGTATGCCAATAATCTAAAAATCCATCAAAAAGTTGTTCCCAAACTAAATTCTGTGATAATAGTGTCAAATACAAATTCTAAATAGTATAATTTTCACCTGCAAAATCAAGAGTGCACCACACAGAAAGGTCATAGCAGCACCCATTCACATCCAACAATAAAAATAGTATGCTATAGCCCACTCCACACAAACATGCTTACCTTGTGATTCTGTAACTGAGCCTTCTTATCGGGCAGTGTTGCCTTCAGCTCAGCATCCTCCTTCAATTTTACTTCCATGTCCAGCAGCCATTTCTGGAATATTTCAAAGTTTTCATCGTAGGAAGACCATTGGTTCAAGTTGAGGTCAAGTTTACGCTGGATTTCTGATGTCTCATCCCTCAAAGCTTCCCAGTTGTCTCTCAGATTTCTGTAATTGTCAGAGAATAATAAAATATTTGAAATCATAACAAATATTAATTACATCGGTCTTTCTTCAAATGTACACCTGCACTCTTTAACTGAAAACTATTCTAGAAAAGACATGCACTAAATTTGCGGTCAGACAGATGTTAGAGCATGTAATAGGTGTTACATAAAATCATATTTACTCTCTCCCTCTCTTTTTCTCACTCTAATGCTCATGTGATATGTGTCTCAATGTATCTTACATCTTAATTCTATCTACAAAATCATTATTTGGAAAAAGATTCCATAGATCTCTAAAGAGTTTCCATACCTGATATCTTGTCTGATAACATCCCTGCCATCTGACGCTGTGTTAGGATACAAACGTTCCCCATTTTCAATGGTTTGGTGAATACGAGATGCTCCCTCATCCCTTTGAGCAGAGAGGTCCTACAAAGATGAATGAATTGATCAAATATATCTTATTCAAAACATTATAGAGCAGCATCAGAGAATCACATTTTCATCAAACCACATATTAAATTTCTCAGACAACCACCATTTAATTAAAGCACACATTTAATTTCTCAGACAACCACAATTTACTCTGTATAGTAATCAAAACCATGTGATTACAATAACCATGCTTATGATAGTGGTGGCCGTGTAGTAGTGGTGGTGGGTGATAAAATTATTGTGATGATGCTTAATCAAACTGCTAGCAATGCTAATGTGTACCGATTGTTACCTGTAACATGATAAGCCTGTCCTGGACATCCTGCTTGTCCCCTGCCAGGTCCCCACAGACCTGTAGCCGACGCCTCAGTGTGTCCACCCACTCCATGCTTTGGGCCATGCCTGTCTGGAAGGACTCGTGTTCCTCCACGTAGTCGCACCACTTGGCGGTCACATCCTGACAAACAAACACCACACGATTATACCACACTTATCCAATCAGGTCATGATACAGTATGGGAAACAATTTCCTATCACAACAAATCTAAACAAATAAACAGACTATGAATCAAAAATTTTAATGTACATTAGTACATTTGATACTAAATCAATTTACACCCCATCTCTCATTTAATCTATTTGATTAAAGAAATGTCAGAATAATGAATGATGCCAGAGTGACCTACCCTTGCCAAGTTCTTCAAAGCCTCATATCGTGTTCCTAGCTGGTTGCTGTAATGAGCAAGTCTCGAGTCTGTGTTTTGAACTTGAGCCGCCATGCTTTGAAGCTCATCAAATTGAATTTGTTTGGAGTTAATGTCTTTTTGCAAGCTCTGTGGGACAAAATAACAAAATTGTGATTTTGAAACATCATTTTTCCTCATTATTTTTTAGGATATTTTTCTTGGTCATTTCATAAGGATAGTTATGACTAATATCTTCATCTAGTTTACCAGCATGAAATTTTAAATTATAGCCATATAATTTTTTATCATCTTGTATAAGAAAAGAATTCCATGTGTACCTTGAATGTGTCCACTTGCATTTGTTTCTCACGAAGTGAGGATTTGAGCTCACAGTCTTTGAATTGAGATTCTGTTTCCCTAAGCCAACGATTCAAAGATTCACAAGAACCATCGTACACATCAAGGGCTGTAAAATAAAATAATTCAACAAATATGACATTAAAATAATAGTAATACAATATTCATGAAGGATGAAAATAACAGTAAAATGCGGGATGCTTGTTGCTGTTAATTAAAACTAATCTGTCTTTCTGACTCAGAGTACAACATTAATCTATTTCTACTTCTCTTTCTTTAGGGACAACAGCAACAGGTTGCATAGATATATATATCCTGTATATAGTAGACAAAGCCTTAGTATTAGAAGCCATTTACATACCTTTAATAGCCTGCACCAGGCCTTGCTGGGTGTCATTCATACGAGTCCCTAGAGTATCCCAGTCAGAATTGAGGGAGTCGAGTTCTCGTCTAAGATTTGCCTGTCCTTGAGGAGAGGTGTGTTGCATGGTTTTCTCCCCTTGTTTATGGGCTGACTTAATCTTAGATTCACCTTCCTTCAATGCTGCCATTATGTCCTGGAATTCAACACAAAGATTTAATTTTAAATTGTGGCTTTAATCAAATCAAATTGCTGGATCTACGTTTCATCTAGACAAGCGAATAACTATAATCTAAGACTTTCAATTAAAGTAAAGCTATCAGATGATCATGTAAACCCAATCAAAAGATGATGCACAGTGTTTATTTACTGCACAATTACATACATGTGAAAAAAAGAAGACATTTTACCTGTAATCTGTCCAGTCTATTCTGAAGAGCCTGTTTGTCCCCGCCCACCTCGGCACACACAGCCACTTTATCGCGTGTAGAGTTCATCCAATCACGGCATTGCTGGTATAGGTCTTGATACAATTGGTGTTCATCCACATTCTCCTCTGCCTTCTTCACCTCAGACTGGATACAACACAAAAAGATTTTATTCAGCATTTTCAAAATAAATTAAGTTAATTTCGGCTTTTAGATATGTCAATTCCTGCTTTACCTTTCAGGTTAATGTTATCTTAGATGTCTACGAATGATAATTCCAAACATTTTAGTACAAAAATATTTCTCCAGACACTTGTTTGCAAGAATACACTGGATGGATATACATGGATACACCATACAATTTTAATAAATTTTTGTACAGCTCACCAAGATTACATCAAAATTAATTCTACAATGAAATGAAAATGTTGAAACCACTTTCCCAGGAGAAATCTTACCTCAGCAGAATTACACAAGGCGTTGTACTTGGTATTGAGTTGTTTGAGTTTGTTTTGGACCTGAGATGAGGCCAGAGCCATTCCCTTGTCACTAATGCTGTCAATCATGGTTTGGTGGGACACAATATCCTGGCATCGAGTCTGGGGATGGAACAAACAACGGCATATCATCAAAATCAGATTGTGTTAAGAAAAACTGAATCACTATTCTTTTCACTTTTCTGTTCAATCACAGGATAAAGGGACCAATGAAATCATATCCTATTGTGACAATTTATATCGCTTACCTTAAAACAATTTGTTCTACCCAACTTTTTGTGGCCTAAAACAAATAGATTATAAATAAATTTTCTTCATACTTGATAAAACAACCAGTGACAAAATCCACACACCTTGCAATTTTGTAGCTGTGCTTTCTTTTCCTGCAGTGTGGCCTTAAGTTCTGGGCTGGATTCCATCTGGATGTCCATCTCCTGTACCCACTTGTTGAGCTGTTCAAAGTTCTCATCAAATGTTGACCACTGCATGCGGCTGCTGTCCAGCTGTCTCTGTGTGTCATTCAAACTGTCATTGAACGTTTCCCATGAGTCACGCAGACTTCGTAGTTCCCTGCGGATGTTTTCTCTGCCATCATTTGAGGTATTTGGGTAGAGTTTCTCTCCACTTTCAAGGGCAGCATTGAAGCAGTTAAATCCATCTTCTTTGGCAGCCATCAAACCCTGATAAGTGTAGAATCAAGAATAAGCACAACCATTTCAAACTTGACAGTTAGATTGATTTTAAAAAATTACTTTCTAAATGAAAAAAATGGAACCATTATCACTAACATAAGGAAAACTCATCAGCCAACATTAAAGTAAGAGAACATCATGTCTTCTCTTTTGAAATAAATACTAATCACAGGTGTTATTTTCACCTTGATCTAAAATCTGTGTGGAAAGAAAAAAGAGTCTGTGGGTGGTCAACGTTGAGCCAGGTACAGACTATTGCCATCCCTAGAGCCCAATGGAGAGGGAGTGTGTAGGCTGTATGTGCCACATGACACAACGTGGATGGATAACAGGTAACATCCACAGTGTCACAACAATTTTTGAAACTTTCAAACTACTCTTACCTTGACAATGTCCAGTTTGGTGTTGAGAGAGTCCTCATCGCCAGCAATGTCCACACACTGTTCCAGCTCCTGGCTAGCCATGTCCAGCCATTCCAGGAAGGCCCGGTGTTTGGTCACATACAGCTCGTGGTCAGAGATATTGTGTTTGCTTCTGGACAGTTGCTCCTGTACATAGCCAAGGATCATCAAATTTAACAATAAATTTGTTTTATTGTACATGGATGCAAATCGTACTCTATAAAAGTCTGAAAATCAAATTATCCCTTCCTTTATTCTCTCAATATAACGATTATAAACCTAAACCCTTCAGACTTTTCTTATCAAGGTGCTTTTCAAATAATGATCTTCCTGTGTAAAAAAATCTGTTATTTTCAAAATGTAAAACTTAAGAAGCAAAAATTTAGA
>JARBEQ010121963.1:13533-26500 GCA_030265355.1 Tritonia tetraquetra | reverse complement strand
CTTTTCAAATAATGATCTTCCTGTGTAAAAAAATCTGTTATTTTCAAAATGTAAAACTTAAGAAGCAAAAATTTAGAATCCTTCTTATTTTCCCCACAAATCTTACATTGATAGAGGAGGCCAGGGTTTGATATCTGTTGACCAGCTGGGCAGCGTAAGAAGCCGTTCTGTTGTCTCCACTGCTCTGAGTGATATGCTGGGCTATGTCTTTGGTTTCATCAAATTTGGGACGATAGGATTGGATACTCTGGTCAAGGGACTACAAAAGCAAAAACAATAATGTTACTGGTGAGACAGGTCGTTTTAAAATAAAAATAAAATGAAATGAATTAATACTTACTCTTTACTCACAGACAAAAATAAATTGTTTATATTCTCTATCAACAGCTACACCTCTAAGTCTTTCATCAAATCCTTTATGTAACAAAGACTACTACATACATTTAGGACAACATCCTATTACCATCTATGTAATTAAAACTGTGCAGTATTTTTCCATACTACATGCGTCTGTTCTTTACATTACACACTTTTTACTTTTTAGCTGTTGTAATAACAAGAACATTGATCACTATACAAATGTGACTTGTTGCATACCTCGAAGGTCAGTAAATAACTTTTCCTATTCATATTGCGTCAACTGTTCAATGTCTCTCTAAGTCTATGAAATCTACAAAACCAGAATATATCTATTACCTTGAATACTTCATGTTGTTCTTTTTTAGTGGGAAGATCTGGTTTGAGAGCAGACTCGGCCCTCAATTTCCCTTCCGTCTCCTTCAACCACTGAGACAAAGCCTCGTATCTGCCGTCATAGTCTTGCCACTGATCCATTGAGCTCTCAAGTTTGGATCTAAAGACAAAAAGTTTAACACATAAATTATTTGGGGCTCATCATAAATACCGGCTATTAACTTCTTTCAAATTTTTCTCACATTTCACCTTAAAAAGACAACTTTTTGATCAACAATATTAAGACAAATTTCAGCCATATTTTCATGAGTAAATTGTATAAACGAACACATGAAAACAGCAAGATAAGAGTAGGACATGGCCAAGGATAGAAAGGAACGGAGATCAGGAACACATACCGGGACCCCACACAATAGTATGGGTAGACCTGTAGAACAAAACGTTTTCATGAGAAAATTGACAGCTTGATGTCCTTACCGAGTTTGTTGTAGCTGTTGTACCAGGCTGTGCCAGTCACCTTCCATAGAACTCTTGTTGCTGTCAAGCTCTCCCTGCTTTACTCGAGGCAGGATGGATCTGATGGCATCAAACCTATTGATGGCCTCTTTCCTCTTTTCCTCTCCCTCTCGCAGACTACTCTCAAGGTCCTACAAAATCAACACAGAAAAAAGTTTCAGTGTTTTTCGTTAGCTGTATCATTTCATAAAGTCTTATACATCTAGACAAGATACCTAAAATATGGTTTTATTTTTAATATCATAAACGTTTTTACACTGTATACTCCAAAAATGTATTTGTAAAATTGTTCTAAAACTCTTTTTCCTTCCTAAACATCGATGATTTGAATTTTTCATCAGTAATAACTTGCTATTTTCCTCCAAATAAAAAAACCCTGACTTTACATTGTGCCCACTTGTATGAGAGGGGGATGTTGTAGCATAGAGAGGGGGATGTTGTAGCGTATCAATAAAGCTTTCCCTTCGTTTTATGGCTCTGACCCTGTGGATTCCTTATGGAATCAAGTCTAATCAGAGACAGACTAGAAATTGGACGCCCTGCCTTTGATATGACCTAAAATAATTTTTCAAGGGCATTAAATTAAAAACTTTAAATTTTTACAATTCTACAAGAGCAGTGAATACTAACCTTGATGGTAGCCAGTTTGGCTTCCACACTGTATCTATCCCCGGCAATATCCCCACACCAACTGGCTTTCTCCTTGGCCCCACCCAACCAGCGGGACTGTAACTGTTGGGCCTCAGATACTTGAAGCTCCAGGTTTCCTAGCAGAGATTCCAGAATGCGTTCGCCCCTTTGCTGGAGGGATTCATACTTTTTGGTGAGGACCACCGCATCTTTGGCCAGACTCGATGTTTCTGATGATGGATATTTCTCATGGAGGGCGGCAGTCTTTTCCTGAATGCTGGCAATTTGTGGCTGGTGGGATCCCAGCTCTTTGTTCAGGCTCTGTAATGGAAAGGAGACAAGAGACAATTAGAAATATTACCACAAATCATGGGTCTTTCAAAACATGATTACATTTTCCAATATCATATGAAGTGGATAACCTTTGATAGTATATATATTTTTTTCCCAATCTATTACCAAACCCCCTTCAATGTCATGTATTTCAAGATGTCATGATACATATTACACCCAATAAAAGCAAGGTAAATCAATTTTCTTTTCTATTGACGAAATCACCCCTGACACACGTAATACGTCTGGGTTTTTTTCACTTTAACTTTGGTGTTTAAATCAAAACAAATGAATGATTTCTCACCTTGCAATTTTCAAATCTTTTGATGAGGTCTTCCTTAGAACCAGTGACATCGTCACATTTGGTCAAGGACTCTTTGACCTTGTTCATCCATTCTGTCTCATCGTGAATGGCTTTCTGTAGACTTTGCTGTTCACCAGAGAATGTTGACATCATGGATTCCAGTTCATTGGCTGGAACAAGGGGACACAAACCAAGCATAAATTGGACAACCAAATATAAAATTAGTAGGATATTTGGTGAAAGAGTCAAGCCACAACTTAGCAACAAATAAAAAGTTGAATGAAATCTGAGGTACTTGAGTTGAAGACTGTAACATGAAAGATATCAGTAAAAATTGCTAACAAAGATTACTTTCTTTTCCCAACTGTGGGCTCCTGCCAGTTTCTACATTTGAATAAAGTCAGGCAGAGTAGATCACTTCTCCAGGGTTAGTAACAATTTTTTGTATACAACATAAAATGCTCTTTTTCATTATCTTACCTAAGCTTGTGGCCTTCTCAAACTGTATCTGGATGTCATTCTGGGCAGCAGCCAGCGCTGGCACATTGTGGTCACTGTTCAGTTCTTTCAGATCCTTCAGTTTCTGGTTCACTTCAGACATCACCTCTGCAAAGTAGGGAGCTTCCTCCTGGATAAAGATTGACATCCCACGTTAGTATCCTCTCACAACGTTAGATTACCTCATTGTCACAATAATAAATCATCTTAATGTCAGATAAAGGTATTTACGTTCTTTCCTCTCATATTTCAGAAAAAATCTCCAGTAGATTTCATAAACTCACTCCTAAACTAGTGTAATAAGAATCCAACAACAAACTTGAATTGCTATGTAACGTGGACCCTCAAGAGTATATAACACATTGTCACCAATAGGTATTTGATATTTAACATGTTTTCTATTACAGATCTAGGTATTTCATTCACTGACCTTGAATTTGGTGAGTCTGGACTCCACACTGACGGCATCGTCAAAGTGTTTCAAGCTGTCATCTAGTTTGTTGACCATGGCCGTTACCCATGCTCCCACTTCCTCTTCTCCTGACTGGACTTGATCCCAACACAACAACTGGGCTTCCAGATTCTCTTTGTGCTGGTCAATCACCTGAACAACGACAATATTTTAAGTCAGAATAAAAATTCACCTTATATCTTCATGTACAACCATACTGCTTGCTCCACTGTTTATTTTTGTCTCATGAAGCTTCATATTTCATACATGTTGAAGCTGAGCGGTATGGTGTTCAACAGGTAAACGGAAGGACACAGGATCATATCCTGCCTGCTGAGTTTTTTTCGCTGTGTCCTTGAGCAAGACACTCTACCCTAGCTCACAGGGCACTGAACTGCGGCGACCCATCAATGATGGTAAATAAATGAGAGGGCACATGTTGTAACTTTGTTGTATTGCTATGATCATGTATTGTAAGGTAATAACTATGTAATATGTCTAATGTATTATTATGATTGATAATATCTATGTCCACATTTCCTGAAAAAAGATGAATAAATTTCACTTTTTTTTCTATAAAAAAAAAATGAAGACATGTAATTCATCACATAGAGTTTAAACTCCTTCACTTAAAAAAAACATTTAGTACAGCCAAATCAATACATCAGAATATCCCTGTAAAAAAATGGTGGCACTTTAATTAAGACACAAACCTTTAGTATCTCAAATATTTTAGCATGGATTGAGTTCTAACAGGGGGAGTGGGAGAGGAGTATAAGGAAACAAATACTCACAGAATTAGCAGTCTCCCATTTCAAGTTGACCTCGTCCAAATCACTCTCCATTCCAGAGGAGTCAAAGTCTGGAATGTTCCTCAGATCTTCCAAGAGTTGTAGGCCTTTGTTGTTCATATTGTCCAGTTGTGTCTGGTTTGCATGTAGGTCAAACTCTGCGTTCTGATAAAAATAACATCAGGATAGTAATGTCACTACCTGCAACTAATTGTATCCTCTATTGAATCCCTATTGTAATGAGTAGATGGGAACGGTGGGTATCACAGGCATTAAAAGCCAACGCTTGCTTTTTCAAATAAATGTGTTTACCTTTCATTATCTTAAGTCATCATAATTAAATATTTGCAAAGCAAGGATGAAAAATGTGATAGAAAAATATCCATAGCAGAAGTAAAAGTGGAATGTCGACAGTAAGAATCGAACCCACACCACGGCGTACTACAATACCTAGCCAGAGACAGAAGAGGCCACACTCTAACCAACTGAGCTAATTAGCCATCCTTGCTTGATAGTATAATTAGTGCCGGCTCCTCTTTAATTCATTTATACATAATTACATATTGGTTAGATAGAATACAAAAAGGTTCAGCTAAGCTCACAAAATAACATAACAATTTTGACCGTACACTGGATTGAGCCAATGTGTGACAAGAGTGATATCCTATGTAGGGAATGACAAAATATCCTTTTAACACAAAACTGCCAATGTAGAGAATACCCACCTTGTGTTGGTCCAGCGATTTCTTGACATCTCCCTGGTTGGTAAAAGACAGGTCTTGCTGTACCAGTGGATCCACATCTTCCACGATACGCATCACACCTTGCTTGGCGTCATTGTACTGCTGCCACATGTTGGCCACAGCACTGAACTGTTGGTGCTTCTGGGCCAGGAGTCCTTGCACATCCTCCCACGCACCATTCACCTAAAGGACCAATCAAGCAATCATTACATGCAGTCAAATATAATAACATCCAATACCAAACGAAGGGCGGAATTACTTGGTTATTATATAACAAAACAAGTCATTGTAGACATGTTATAATAAATTTCCTTTTACGTTTTGTCTCGTAATTGTCTTATTAAGGGAAAACAGACGACAGAGAAGAATGGAGGAACCTGATCTTCTATGTCTAAACCAAAACTAACACATGAAGAAGAAGATGTGATTACTGTGTAAAGCTATAGTTGTTAAAACAATTCCCACCACAATGAAATGAGGATGACTTGATTCTTTAAAAGATACATATAAAAAAACCATCAGGTATTTATCATTAGGCATCTTTAAAGGATGATGGTTAAAGATGGACAACATGACAAGTCCTATAAAGTGTTACATCATCACTGACCTGAGCCAGTTGTGCTTGTATAGCAGCAGCTTTGGTAGGATCCGTCTGCATAATGTTCCTGCCTAATTCTCTCAGCTGTTCATATTCTGGGTTGTGTGTATACACATCATCTCGAATGTCCTATGATAAAAATACAGTAAGAGATTAGTTAAGCTGGTTAACAAATTGGTATGTCTTCCCTGCAAAGTGGTAGTCATCAAACTTCAACATTATTCCTTAAGAAATAAACTTTCACACTTGGAAACAAATAAATAAATATTTTAGCCGACATATCCCCTTCATAAAAATCTATTTTTCAACAAACACTAACTCTAAACTAACACTGATTATAGGGTGCACTTGTGTCTCTGCCAAATTGACTTCCATACAGCAATCAAATAGTTTGACATTTGTTTAAAGTCCCAACACCCAGGTGAAAGGAGGACAAATAAAACCAGCAATAAAATCATCAAAATGTTAACATATCCTCATCATCAACATTCAAAAGAATATCTGATATTTTGAGAAGATATTACGAATTACACATTAAAATCAATTAGTGTTGTAAATCATTTAGTTCCCTTGCCTCTATTTCTCGGACCAAATCCTTCATGCCTTGCAAATCTGACCGTCCAGCTTTGGCAGCCACAATCTTTTCCTGAACGTCCACCAAACCATGCACCAAATGGTCCTTCCGTTGCAGGAACTCTGAACTCAGCATGGTCAACTCTCCAAGCTGAGCTTCCTTCTGTTTGGCAGAGGATATAACTGTGTCGTGTAAATTCTCCAAGGCCTGTAACTCTGAGCCAAAGTGTAAGGTCCGTTGGGTTGCCCTGTCCTTGATAGCCATTTGGGCTGTGGACATGAGCTCGTCCAGTGAAGTCGCGTCTTTCGTCCATGGTGCCATAGACCGTCGAAGAGCTTCAATTTCTCGCATGCACTGAGCCACTTCTTCTTCTTTGATATCAGGAGATGCCAAACGTTGCTATAGAAAACAAAAACAAAATCGGAATAATTCAACTAATCTACAATGTTCTGTCTCTTTCATTGCGTCATTAGTAAAACCATCCTGCTTTGATTCAATTCATAGATTTATTTCAATAACTATTAAGTGTGGAGTGTTTACTAATTCACCACACGGGTTAAATAAGAATTTCATATATAAGAATTAACTTTGAAACAATCAAATCATTACTAGAGACATAGAATTTTCTTAAAAAACAATTTTTAAACTGAAAACAATTTTGAGAGGAATGTTCTAAAACCACACAAACCTGCAATGCTTTGAGTTTGGCTTGCACGTCTTTCTGGGCATCGCTGTAATCCACCCACTTAGAACATAGATCTTCTCTGTTACCAATTAAGTCTTCCATATTCGTGTAGCCCTGAAGCAATTTGTCAAAACGATCACTCAATATGGCAGCCTCCTCCTCACTACAGCCACTGATGAGCTCTTTAAACTCTTGCTGCAGCGCTTGGAACATGGGCTCCTCTTTGTGACATTCTTCTTTCATACCCTGCAAACATAAAAGGTGAATTGTTTGGTCATGAATAGAATTGCTCTACTTTTAACAATCAGAGGCATAAAGCATTTCAACAATGATTAAAAGAATAATCAAAGAAATTCATAAACCTCTAATCTAAAATAAATTGATTTACATGTCACCATATTCGGACAACATTCAACCACACTGTAATAAAAACGAATCTTATTCATTTCACTACTGCAATCATTTTTCTCAAATCATTTTCCCATTGTCTTCATATAATCAACATGAAAAAAACATTTGCTTTAAAAAAAACAATCAAACCTCCTACAATTTAATACCTCAAACACCAACCTCTTCCCACTGCTCCAATCATAAACAGCACACTCTACAGCACAAGAGAACAACTAAGAAAAACATCTACCTAATGCAACATGACATTGCGGTGAATAGCCAAAAGCTCATAGGTTGCTGAATTAAAAACACCTACCTTCAATTTGGCTTGGACATCAGCTACTTCATCAGAGTAAATCTCATTGCCAGAGTCCAGTTTTCTCTGCATCTTTTTCACCCATTTCTCTGTGTCCTGTAGACGGTTGTAGAAATTTTTGCGATGCTGTAAGGCAGCACCCAATACTCTTTGACGCTCAGCAACGCCGTCATTGATGTCACTGGGAGAAGAAAGGAAACAGATAGCAAACAATTATTTAGTCGGGGAATTCATGATTCAACATTGTTTATAGTTGAGTTTACATCCTTCTACAAGAGATAAAGACCTATCATACTGTAAAACATTTAAACATGCTTTAAATATACTGTGTCAATGGCCTGTCAACCCAATATAAGTTATTGTTCTTCATTACAAGATTTCTTTGTACAGTTGTGTTTGAGATCCCAAGGTCAAGAATTTCTTAGCCTGTTCCAGTTATTTTTGGTAATTTTTTAAAGTTCATATCACAAAGCTCATTAAAAATTCATTGATTAATTTCTTTCATCAAAATGCACAATATTCCAACCACATTATGAAATCAATTTGTAAAGAATAAAATAAGTGTTGAAGACAACGTAACTTACTTCCAGTTGCTTTTGACAGAATCCTGTTTGGACTGTAAGACTTTCCGTCCCTCAGGACTGGAATGGGCCTGGACTTGTTCAAACTGTCTCTGTAAGGCATTGAGCTGGGGCTGGTGACTTTTCACTTCTTCCTGGAGAGCCTGTGTCAACAAACATTGGACATTTTCTATTCAATCGCTCAAACCTTATTCATCCTCTTTCAATACTCAACAAAGACAATTTGCATTTGACAATGAAAAAAGTTATGAAACACAAAAAGGGAAAGTCAAATACCCACCCAATATCAAGAAATACACAAGACATCTTATGTGGCAAAATCTGCTGTTTTCTTATAGCTGAGGGGTTTACCACCAAGGCAACAGTAAATATTGTTAGGGCCAAAACTTGGGCAACACCTAAAAATGTGATGCTAATTGTGCCATCAAGGTTCAGGGCACAGTTGGTTGATCACTTGCTTGCCTTATCTACCTGATCCAGAGTTTTTCCAATGCTGGACATGGAGCTGGCCACAACACTCCTTAGGAGTATACTGTGGTTTGGATAAGAAAACACCAGATGAGGATCAGATCAAGGTCTTTCTTTGTGTTAATAAATAGGATCCTATCCCACTAACATTGCTCAATTCCTATTTTCTAATAGTCGTCTCTAACCCACCCTATCATTTTTGTAAGTTTGTTTACCTTAGCCAAGGCTAATTCATGTTCCATAACTTGAATATCTGAGGTGTTGACATTGGGCTCCACAGCCAGTCGGCCTTGAATCCTATCCAGTGTTTCCTGGAAATTGTCCAAGTCGTTGGTGTAGTTGGTCCAGGCACCAAACATTTTGTCTACTTTGTGAGAACGATCCTCCGAGTTGGTGAGAATCCCACCCCATCGTTTCTGGATTGCCTCCAAGTCCTTATGCATGTTGGGCTGGTCCAACAAGTATCCAGCTTCAGTGTTCATTTGATCAAACAGGGGAAGGTTTTCCTCACATTCTTGAAGGAAGGCCTGGGGTAAATTATGGAGATTTTAGTCAAGACTTTCATTTTTTTTTTTAACGAATCAGCAATCATAACTTCTCGCCACACATATATATAAACAATAACAAAGTAAAACGCAATAAATGTTAAAATTTTTGTAATAACACATTATTGAGTGAGTTGACATCTTTAAATTTCAAAATTGTCTATCATCAATAATTAAGCATTAAAAAGAGTGTGCTTCATCCATAAACTTTATCTCATATTCTAATCTTTCATGTCCCTAAAAACTAATAATATAGTGGGTAATCTAAAACATAGCGAATACATGTCAATACTCTCAAGCTCCCCCCGAACAGGTGACTTGATCTATAATCCCCATTTGTTCTATTGTGTCCCAAGACTTAAGGATGTTGACAAATATTCAAAAGGTACCTGAAATGATTATCACATTGCAAATACCTGGTGCAAGTCATAGAGATCCTTGGCCTCCTCCAAAGAGGAACACTTGGGCAACTCTGTAGCACAGTACTTCTCTGCTTTCATAATCCACGGCATCAGCTGTTCATGTAAGTTCTGGTATTTCTGCCAATGGGCCACATTGCCTGATAGGGCAGTGCTTCTGTCTTTGGCCCTGGCACACAGAGCTTCCCATTGTCTTCTCACGCTGGTCAGTTTGGACTTCAAGGCCGCAGTCTCTCTAGAACGGAAATTCTGAGACAACCCTCTAGCATCTTTCTCAAGATTTTCTAGGGTCACATGATTTTCATATACTTGGCTAGAGATTCCCTGCAAGGATCAATGGAAATATACATGTTTTTTTACCATAGGATGACAAATTATTTTAGCCATACGATCAAAACAAAACATTATGCCCTCAGCTTCAATTTCGAAAGTCTACCTTAACAGTTCACACAGAAAGAGATCCCTAAGTTTGTATGTAAATAATGAGTTTGGTGTAGTGAATGAAAGATGTCCTGTGGACTACATCTTATTCCATTTATCTTCTTCATTGACATATCTATCATAATGTAAAGAAAATAATCCTTTCAGTTCTGAAACCATAACAAAACAACCGAGACATTTTCAGTTGGTGGAAGTACAGCACATTTACTTTAAGGACAAAATGAATTTAAAAAGTTTCAACCACATATAATGGACATATGAACAATTCTTAAAGGTGCCAATTCAATACAATTAATTCTCATGGAGTGATAAGATTTGAAAATGTAAAAATAAGACCAAAATAGAAATTATGACAATAATTCGAAATGAATGCTTGAATAAATCAACCCACCTCTGCTTTTTGTAGCTGTAGGTCTGGGGAGTCGTGTTTAGTTTCATAAATCTCATTGAGTTTTCCTTCCTTCTCATTGAGCCAATCACAGAAGTTATTGAGACGTTTGTAGTACTCTGTCCACTTGGCAATGGTGGCCTCTAAATCGGTGAGTTTGGCATTGAGGCGATGGGACACATTCTCCAACCTCTTGTCTATGTCAGTCATCTCTCCTTTCAAAGGAGCTTGGCGCTCTCGGCTGGCATCCTCTGCCAACAGCTTGTTCAATTTGGTCATCTCCGTTAAGCTACCTTTCAATTTGTTCAACGTGTTTTGGAGTTCCTGGTAGAGGTTAATATTAAGTTGATCATTCACTCAAATGTCAAAAGAGAAAAATTAATATTTACAAATAGTTCACATACAAAGGGGAGGACTATTTGATGATGTTATCAACTCTTTACTGGATAAAGTATTTTGCAACATGATGCTATTAATCCTTTAAGGGCTATAGTATTGTGAAACAGACAATTAAGTAGTCAGGGTAGCTCATAGAAAATGTTGATCGTTATTCTACTTCTTATCATAAGAATAATAAGATATCTACAAAGGCCACAAGTTGCTAAGGATTGAAATTTTAATGGGGACACCAGATCATTGGTTATGACGGTTTCGGTTTGGTGGAAACCAAACCCTGCCGGAAAAGGGTTAACAGAATCAGATCATCCTATTTTTGACGGCTTTAAATAGAATTATATCTTTAAAATACACATAAAGGCAAGCCAAAACAGAGAATCAGTTCTCTTACCTTCTTAGACTGGAAATCTTTTTGAGCATTTTCCTGGTTGAGAGTTTCCAGGGGCTTTTCCAATTCTGATTCTGCTTTCTTCAAGTAGGTCAGTAGAGTACCCTTCTCACCCTCGTAATTCTCCCAGTCTTTTACTTGTTGCTGTGTAGGTACAAAATAAAAAATAAAAAAACATTCTTGAAATAGCCGTTTGACAAGATATCTTTCTCAAACTAGTTTGAAAGAGAACAACTAAACAGTCAAGTCAAAACCAGCACAACAACATAGTGACATAATGACTATAATCACCACCACCACTATCATCACCATCACCACCACCACAATCCCCCATCATCATCATTGTCATTATCATCTTTTTCAGCACAAGCCTTTTACCCTTACCTTCAACTTGGAATGTTTGGCCTTGGCTAGTTCATTGGTATCTTTCCACTTCCTGTCCAACTCGTCCACCGATTGCCCAATAAACGCTGGTGCATTTTGGTCTTTCTGAAGACGTTTCCCAGCTTCTATCTCAGCCTGAATGCTGGCCTTCTCAGACTCTAGCTTGCTGATGAGGGCCTAGGGGGAAAATGAAGAAAGTATCAATCTGTTCTTTTTCTAATACAGTGCATTAAGGAGAGGATTTTACGTTTCATTCAAAGTGTAACGACATATTTCATACACAATGAGCATATATACATTTTGAATGACTACAGCACTGCTTGGGAAAAACACAAAGCTTACCTCATGCTCATGAAGATAGGCCCTGGCATCCTGTAGACTGTCCACACTAGGATGTTCCATGGCCATACGCTGGGCTTCATCCAACCAGCTAGACTTCTTGCCTACATTGTCTCTGTCATGGGGAAATAATGACACACATGTATATCTCAAACTTTTTCCTTCACAGTCACATTTTGGATAACAAGACATTATCAAATCACTACAGCTCAGTTGATAGCTGTCTTGACATGGAGTATTTATCAGTCCTTTAACAATCTGTCAACATATCCTTAGAATTACTATCACTCCTCAATTTTTCATCTTACCAATACAACAAATAAACATTCAAATGGTCCCGACTTATGTGTAATTCATTAGAATGTTCTAAAACTAAAATAATAAATGCTGATCCCTACCTATACTCGTATCCCTTGGACAGGATTCCAGACTTGTCTAAGGTTTGGTCCATGTGAGGTCTCAAGCCCTTAAACCTCTCCATGAGATTTCCAAGCAGATTTCTCTCTCGGGCAGCATCGGCATCCGGAGCGTCTTTGATGAGTTCTTCCAAGGACTTTTCCAGCCATTTGGAGTCTTCTTGGAATTTGTTTAGGTTCCTCATCTCCTTCTGTAAAAACATCAGACATTGTCTTTATTAAGGTACACTGTCTTCATTCATCTTGTATAATGATGATGATAAATATATCATAATCTTATTGTTTCAAGTCATAAGTCTGAATATAACAATGAAGAAAAGTTTAACCATCAGGTGTGTTATTCAATATCTAAGCGTCTTGTATTGATTTAACTAAACACCGAAAAATGTAATAGGAAATGATTAAAAAAGAAAAAAGAAAGAAAGTACAGATGAAAAGCAAGGGAGATCTTTTAAATCCAATACAATTACAAATTTACACTGACCATTTGTATCAATGTACCAAATATCTAACATTAGCATTTCTCATTACATCATTATCATACTAGTCAATAACATGTACAGTTGGACAGACATTCCGTCTAAATGGTACGTAATAAAATGACCTAACAAAGAGAAAAAAAATACTATACACAACACCTAATTCAGGTCGTACATAATCTCATACAATGGTAGACAGAT
>JARBEQ010121963.1:0-13433 GCA_030265355.1 Tritonia tetraquetra | reverse complement strand
CCTAACAAAGAGAAAAAAAATACTATACACAACACCTAATTCAGGTCGTACATAATCTCATACAATGGTAGACAGATTTTGGGGAAGTTTATTCATGGAATGGTTTCCTGTCAATAAATAATGTACGCCACTCAGTAATTAATTATCATTCCAACCAGATATAAATAAACTTGTGATTCCCCTTAATGACACCATTCCCATTGGTCAAAGGTACAAATAAAAGTAAACGTGTGATCATTAATTCCTACAAGAGCAAGCCTATTTCAATTCATTACAGGGTCTATATACTTATATTACAGGCTTGGCATACTATATTCCTCATTATCTCTCACATATCATTTTTCTAAATGTAACAACAAATGACTACACACAATTAAAAGAAACAAATTTATTCTATAAACAACACTCTGGAACATATTTTTCTTGATTTTTTAAACTATCAAATCATGGACGAGGAGGGGAAAATACTGTAGATCATTAGATTACATAACATGTGCATACCTAATAAGGATGTATTTTAATGTCGGTTTTCCAAGCAGATAAAAATAGAAGAAGCGGATTAAATAGGTATAAATCGGAAAAATCCTTTCCGTAGACATCCCTCTTCTTCTGATTTTTGCATATGACCTACTCGTATAGATTTTCTCCCACAATGAGACTTTAATTCATGACCATTTACAACAGCTCGTAATACAAACGCTTCTGGAGAATTTGTATTACACTAGGAAGGCTGTGTTTTGAGGTTTTTTGTTAAGTTTTGCTTTGGGTTTTTTCATATTTCTTAAAGGTGCTGGAAGACAGGGGGGAAATAGGTATAAGTAAGCAAATATCTCATTTTATTCATGAATATCAAGCAATAGGACAGAAAAACCGGACTGAGTTAGAAGTAGGAGACTGTGTAGGGATGAGAGTAAAGCTGTGGCATTTCAGGATAAATGTGTCAACAGAGTGGGACTGTGATCTCCCATTCATTTTACGTTCATAAATGGGAGGTAAAAAAAATACAAATAAATAAACGTGGCGCGTCAAACAGAGAGAGTTTGTCTCATGTCAGATTTTTATTCATTAATATTTTTGTACCTCTCATTTATTAGCATAGAACGAGTGGGAGATCACATTCCCTCCCTGTTCACAAGTTAAGGGTGATGCAATTGGGCAAAAAAACAAAGATTTCATTGGGATACAGGAGTGACGATATCTTGCATGTTTTCTCTTAATCAATAAGCAAAGAAGAAAGTACACATAAGAAAAGAAAATAAGAAAGATTGAGATATTTATCATTCTTATCATTCATATTTTGGCAGGGATGTGTTTTTTTTTTTAACAAACAATTTCTGGATGTTTCAAACTGAAGCAATCCAAATAAAGAATGCAACACGACAGCAATGAAGGAAGAAACTAACACAGTTTGGACACACACAACAACCAAAGACTTTCCCATACCTGAATCTTGGGCTACAAATAAAACAAAACACATTATACAATCAAATAGGCTAGTCTCGATGACCCAATACCCAACATGGTTTACTTGTTATAGGCCGATATTCACCTAAAACTCCTTCACGTAAAAATAAAACATGAAATATGTAATAGTCCCCACTGACATTCACTGCAATCCCTATCAATCTTTCATGTCAAATCCAGTCTCAATGGTTATTTTGGTATTTCAGTAACATCAGTCTCTATGGTTATTTCGGAATTTCAGTAACAAGGGATATTTGGGGCTCAAGTAAGTTTGAGACTTTCACCATTATTTTACAGTAACATTTCTGTAAAATCAACTTGAAATTAATAGTTTTGTAAAAAATACATTTACTTTTCTATTTAGTCATTTTACCTTACACAGAAAGGTACTAAAAGGTTATTGATAAAGAAAGAATTTAGTCATTTTGGGCAGCAGTATGAAAGAAATCCATACACACTGTATTAATGACCGTTAAAAAGGAGACCACAAAATAATTACCACAAAATGTTCCTGTTGTCAGACACCGCTTTAAAATGTCCATAAAAAGAATAAATCTGACAATTTTGAAAAGTATCTTCAAATTTTGAGTTAACATTCGGGTCGCGAAAAGATATGTTATGAAATCATAACATGATTTTATACAAAGACACTTAGATCAAGAAATGGAAAAAGTTTATGCTGCTAAGAGCACAATAATACAAATCTTTTTTTTTGTTTTAATACATCAAATAGGGGGGGAGAAACAATAATTACAAACATAATATATAAAGAAGAAAGAGATGTAGCTAGCTTTGTGAAACTCCTGTGTAAATGATGCAAAAATCACAAATATTGTGTTTGACAACAACATTCACACATATACTTATTCCATTCACATTTGGCTTCAAACCCAAAGGTGAATTATCTATTTCCACAAATGGAAGAGTCAATCTATATGTAATATATTCCTGTACTCTCGTCTCCCAGTCAGGTTATTATCACCATAGCAACAAAGTGTTAGTAATCAACAACTTACAACAAAAATGTTAAAACTCCATAGAAAGACCATAGACAATCATTCTCAAAACCACTTATACGTATATATGAAAACATCCACACTAAATGTTTCAATAAAAACCCAGAACAGTACCTAGGAGACAAAGAAGTCAAACTGACCTGAAACTTGTCCAGCATTTCCTTGTATTCCTCACTGGTCAGTCCTTCCTGGCCCATGTCAGCTATCAGCTTCTCTATACCTTCCACCCAATTACCAAAGCCATCCATTCTGGGAAACACACAAGCATTGATTACATCAAGGCCATAACATTGGTAGGGACTACGTAAACACGAGGAACTCCATTTCCCATGTTTTTTATTGAGAATAAGATTTTGTTGAGTCCAAAATATAGGGATAGTGTATTGTGTGTAAATCATTTTGTGGTATCTAAAAAATTTAATTGAAAACACATAAGAAATCCACAAGGAGGCAGAAGGAGGTGACGACCAAGAAATAGCTGGAGAAGAAGCACACTGGCATAGGCTAAGAGTGGTGGCTACACCTGGAAAGAACTAGAGAAGGCGGCCCAAGGAAGAGTCAGATGGCGAAGCATAATTGATGGCCTATGCTCTGAATGGGGCTAAGGGCTTAAGTCACATAAGAAATACATTTCTACAAACAAATTAATCAATGACTATAAAAAATTATCCCGTTCACAAATAACGATTTAAATCTCAACACTTTAGCATGTCATTGTGTCCTTGAGAACAAGCATAAATAAATAAGTTTCATTTTTGCTGATTTTTACCCTTTCAATTTCAATCTATAATCTTATCACATTCTAAAGAATTTCCTAAAAACAAAAATCCATAATAGTTATCAACTTTGATACCTACCTTTGATGATATTCTTTCCATCGTTCTGGAAGCTGTTTGAGCTGGAGGTGGGTGTCATCAGCAATGAATTTGAGTTTGTTCCATCTCTCCAAATGGTTTTTGTACCGCTGGTCTAGAGACTTTTCATCTCCACTCAGTTGTAGAAGTTGTTGTGACAGGGTCTTCATGTTGTCAAGGCTTTGCTCACAGGTTGATACAAAGACGCCTTCTTGGAACATTTGCTGGAAGAAAGGAATAAATAATATGAATTAAAAAACACATACAAGATACAAATTGATGCAAAGACAAAAGATACAAATATTTTTCAAATTATGATCCTTTAAACGCCTAACCTTGCCAACATTTCAATCACGAGTTAAAGAAGAAAATCACGAAAGAAAAAGCAGGTCTTAAAATCATTTTTTTTAAACAATACCCTTCAAACAAATACTTTACAACACAGATGTGTATATTGAAGTAGGTTTTACACTATACACAAGTAAATAATAACACCCACAACATACAGCTTTCATTTAATCATTTGAAAAGCCAAACAAACAATATCTCTCCCTGAAAAGATAATTGTTGGTGATACCACTTGGTTACGTCCACTTACCCTGTGTTTGAGAAGAGCCTCTTTGACGTTTTGGTTGCGTTTGATTTGGTCTTGCTGTTGTTGGAGGGCTACCTCTGCCTTCTCCATGGCTTGTTCAAATTTGTCTTCAGGAATGGCAAACTCCAGTTTCAACAGTTTCATGGGGGCATGATGATGGACATGCTATTGGGAAAGAGATGGAGTTTTTATTGTAACATAAGGAAATAAAGAATCATAAAATACTTGATGACAAGTTCTCCAAAATCAACAATTATAATGAAACATCTCCACAGTGAAATCCTCTCTGTCTGTCACATTATTCAACAGTACCACCAAACCAATCAGTTTGTCTTGATTACACAAATGCGCTATGATGAAAGACAAGTAAAGAGTCGGATAATTTCCCTCTCTTTTGTCACCTATTTGATGTCCCTCGAATCAGCCAGTGGTTACAAAGGAGAAAGGCAAACGCATCATTCTATTGAATTGAGCATTTCTATTTCTTTATCCTTTCCCATTTTACCTCCAGGTGTCTGGGGAATTGCATATGTTGAGCAAACAACCAATTGTTAGTTAAATTGTTTCTTTGGCTTACCTCCCATCGTTGTTTAGTGTGGGCCATTCTTTCTGTCAGGTATTTACGTTCTGATGGGTCCAGCTGTTGTAAGATTTCCTCAGCGTTGGACTCGTAGTCTGGCATCATCTTCTTGTCAACACGCTCAAAGAACATCTGACATCAAACACAAAATTTACATCAGGACCAGAGAAAAATTATCATTCCTTCGACAAACAAAAAATGTCTGAATAAAGCAACTGGCTGACATAATATGTGATATACAATCCTGATAATTGTTGTAAAATCTAGAATTTCATTTTTCTTAATATACATTCTTTGGATTACATTCCTAAAAATATCATATTGTCCCAATCTTGATGATTAGCGTCCATCATAATTTTCTTTGAAGTATATTTGTTTGAATTTTAAGACATAAGTATCACAAAGTAAGAATACAGTAATCTGATATCCTCCTTTATAACACTATATATAAGAAGACAATTACACCACAAAAATATGAGGATTTAGATTAGTTGACATACTCATAACACTACTCCATTCTGTAGAGATAAATTAAGTTCCATATAATATAAGCATCTTCCAAAAAGTCACCATTACCTTGTGTTTGCGAATAAGACTTTCTGGATCATCTTCATTGTCATCTAGCACACCTTCTGCTCGGTCCAACCACTCGTCTATGTTCTGCTGGCGCTGGACATGGGTTCTCCATAGTCTGGACAAGGCTTCCAGTTTACGCTCCCATTCCTTGCCACTTGTGATCACAGTCTGCAAATAAAAAGAAAAAGGATAGATTATGCATAAATTACATTTAAACTGAAATGTGTTCATATTGCCAACTTGAATTATCCCTTTATACAGTACGTGTTCATAGAAAAACTGATAAAATGTTTATTCTTTATTCAAACTTTACCTGGAATTTGTCATTAGCAGCAGCCATGAGCTCTTCAGCAGGGGTAAAATCGACATTTTTCAACTTCTGTTTGATTCCCACAACCTTTTGGAAGACTTTGTTTTTGCTTTCCAACAAGGATTTTTGATACGTGGAATCAGTAAAAGCAGCCTGCAGTGGAGATATTTATATAAATAAATATAATAAATATCATATGTCATTTTTGTAATAAAATTTGCAAATAAATAAAACAATTCAAAGATAGAACTTAATCTTGCTGCATTTAATAATAAATAATTCCAAAAGGAGCAGAGAGGAGAAGGAGAATCTTAGTTTATTAATATAGAGAGAAACGGTATCATCACATAGGAAACTAGAAGACCAAAAGTGGATAGAATAGGGCCAAACTGATATTTAACATTTCTAAAGTATAAAATGATGATAGCGACCTTGTGTCTGTCCAGTCTGGCATCAGCCTCTTCTGGCTTGCCATCCAATTTATGCGAGTCCAGCAGCCTTTTGCGTTCATCTAACCACCGGTCAAGATCCAGGATTCCTGTCTCCAGAGATTCTACATTGGGCAAGATGGCCTTCAGGTATTTAATCCTCTCAGGAATTTCTTTGCGCAGTTTGACAATTGTCTGGTGGGATAAACAATCATGCACATATAACAGTAACAGTTAAGAGAGCATTAGAGTAGATCCAACACGATTTAAAGTTGATATTCTTAATATCCTTTTCAAAACAGAAAGATTATATCAAAAGCAGTTCAACAGAACACACTCGTTTGGAATTCTCCATGTTCTTACATAACCGAGGGGTGACCACAAGGGCTATATTAATTTGTTTACTGGCCTTGCTTATCATTAATACTGCTTAGTGTATTGCTCATGGTGTCAATAAAGAGTTGTGGACACAGTGGGCTGATCACCTGCTTGTCTGAAAATCTTTGATCCACAGCAATTTCCAACCCTATGTTCAGCCATGCTTGATAGTCGGGGTGCCCCAGCACTGCTCTGCAGTATTAATGGGGTTTTATCAAACAAAGTTCAACAGAACTTGAAGAAAGTCAATCTCCAGGGCAGAGCCTTTATAACTGTGAAAAGTCCAAAGAAAAAAAGAAGAGTGACTACCACTCAGCCACAGACATCCACAAATGGAGTCGATCCTTAGACTTTGGAACTCAGCCACAGACATCCTGACCCTGTCATATTCCATGCACGGCACATTTGACTATATGAAGTCAGAGGCGGAAAAACTGTTTTTTGGGTAGGATTGTGTAAACAAAAGGTAAAAAGATTCTTTCAACAAAGAGTGGATGACAAAGATTTAAACTCACCTCCTTCTGTACATTGAGTGTCTGCAACATTGCATTGACCACATCTTGAGAGCTGTCTTTGACCAAAGACTGAGCTGTTTTGGTGGTCACTTTAAAGTTGCTTTCCACCTCTGCTATTTGACTATTGTAACGCTGCAAGTATTGATGAAAATTTTAAAAATGTAATTTAAATAAATTCTATATAGTAATATTACATCATTAAAACTTTATAATTTCATTGATGTACTTACTACACTCGTACACCATAGTTAATTTGAAGCAATGTAAAATGATTCTACATCCTCAAACCCAATTAGAAAGGCCAGGCTTTGTTTATTTGTTCTCATCCTTAAAATCTTAGAATTGTGTTGAATTCCACCGTCAATCCTATTATTTCAGTCCATCATTCTTCATTTTATTGGACAACCTCATCACTACTTAATTGACCACCACATTCAAGATATCACACATTGCATTAACAACCAAATCTCGCTATCTCATTTAAACTAATAAATGTACAGGCAACTCAGAAATAATTCATTCCTCATTCAGTCAACTAAACTACCAGCAAAGATAATAAAAACAATAATGCATTCATCAATGTAAAAATCTGACTTGAAAGATCAGTGAAAAATGTTTGTTATATAATGCCTTCATTAAAACAAGAAGTGTTTATAACACATTTGTCTTTATCAATACAGCACAGCAGTTTCATTTCACCACCCTTTCTATAAATGAAAATATCCTGCCATTACAATATATATTTATCAACCCATTCACTTCCATAGAATATCCTCAAACACTCAGGCCATTCAGATCGAGGGATTGGGGAATATTCAAATCTATATTTTAAAGGGAACAGAATCAATTTCCTTATCAGAATAAAAGTTGAACAAAATAAAAGATAACATTAGTAACATCCAAGTCCAAGTGGCACCCGATAAAGCAGAAATAAAAGTAAAAGTAACAATCATATGGTAAAAATACAATCTCTTTTCTTGTAAAAACAAATGGTTGTACGTTGGGTGAAAATAAATTAGGAGAAAAAAATATATCATGACCAATTGAATCAGCCTTCAGTCTATTTTAACCATCAAAGCTTGAAAACATGCACACGAAATCACAAAAAAAAAATTGAAAAGCATTTCTATGAATTACTCTAAGAATCTTTTGACTATAATTACATCGCTTCTGAACCTGTTAGATTTCACAATGAAGACAATTCATTCCATATCTGATCATGTCTAATGATAACTAAATGTTTCACACATCTAAACAAATAGTAGAACAAGTAATGAATCTATCTACTGGGATGAAAAGATGAACTAAAGACTGCCAGCCTCTGAGCAGGTTATAGGGTTCTTATGCAGAATCCACAGCTTGTCTCCAAGCACATGAAACCAAGGATGTCAACATTAAGAAAATCATTTCTACAAATAATAGGATGCAAGGGGATAGAGTGGTTAAACAGCATCAGACTTCCAGGAGTCATGGGTTCTAGTCCCACTGCAGGCATTTTGTTGTTTGCTTGTGAAAAAAAACTTTACTGCAATTACCTCACTCGATCCAGGTGTAGAAATGGGAACCAATTCTCACCGGAGAGTTGGGAAAGGACACTGTACTAGACTAGTGTCCTATCCAAAAAGTGACAAATTGGCCCTTGTCTGTTTCACAAAATGAAAATGGATGAATCACCAGCCCTATCAGCCTCCAAACTCTAAAGAACACATTACTTTACTCTCTATTCAACTCTCTACAAATAACAAAAGCTTACAGGAGTGTGTTAATATGTAAGAAAAGACTTGATGCTTCATGCAAGAGACTTCATTCTACATCCAAATCTATGTCTTCATCAAATAATCAAAGTGTGGTAGAAAGAGTAAAATGTCTCTTTGTTCTAATGGTAAGTGACAAATGAAAGCAATCAAAATAGAAAATAAAGATGGTACTTGACAGCTTTTCTTTCTCTGTTTTACCTTTTCAAATGTCTATTGGAGACAAAAAGGACCAAGGAATAATGTGATGACAAAATATCTCTTATCTTCTTTGGCTATTTTGCTTGTCAATACAAAAAATAAGATTTTTTAAAATTCAACTATTAAGAAAAAAATGTATCAATATACTTAAAAGTTGATGGATAAGGAACATCATGTAATGCTGTGTTGAAATTACAATCATTAGTTTATGCTATGATACAATTGCTGCCATTTGGAAACAAAGGTATCTTATAGATTTTGATAAAACTATATCTCTGTCCCTCCACGCCAGCAGATTAAAGTGACATATCAAAATCAACAAACTCCTACCTACTTTATCCTTTTCTCACTATACAGGTAGTCGATAAGATCATAAAACACACACTATCACACTCACAACTCACAACAACAACAACATATCATGTATCCATGACAACTTACATCCAGTTCCAGCAGGTATGCCTTCAATTCAGCATGTACACAAAGGACTTGTTCAGACATGATTCCGTTGGCATCGGACAGCCAGGTTTCGATGTTGGCCACACCAGCTTCATAATCCGTCCTGGCTTTGCCAATGACCTCATTCTGACGAAAGCTCTGAAAGCCATCTACCAGTTCCACAAACCGTCTATTGATGAGTAAAACCATTTGTTTGATTTCTTCTGCCACTGGATCTGTAGATACATCAATCAGGAAGTTGGCAGACTCGTTGAAGATTTTGTGTTTTTCTTCATATTGTGCTAGGTCTTTGAAGAACTCCTGTGGATAGATAAAGAGGACATGAGGTTTATATAACAATTTTGGAATTATTCACACAGTAATAATTTATCTATTCATTTAATTATTTTTGTAAACGAAACCTAAAATCCAAAATTAAATCATATTTGCAAAGAATTGTCACTAAATCCATAAATTTACGTACATTAGAAACGATTTTGAATTGCATTTTAAAAGGGGACTCACTGAGGGTAAGAAATGATGTAACTTTACATGACTGTTTAGGTCACTAGATTGTACAACTGTGTATTATCCAGGGGGGAAAATGAATGAAAGAAGAGAAATAATGTATAATAGAGCAATAACCTCTTTTTCTTCCAGGGTCCCAGTCATGGCCTGTTCCCCGTCAGTCAGCCACACAGTCAACACCTCTACACAGGCATTGTAACGTTTCCATGTGGTCACCACTTCCTCCAGCATGGAACGTACACTCTTCACCTCCACAGATATCTTCTTCCAACGGCCACTCACTTCTTCAAGGTAAAGATCTATCTGGGAGCATTCCATTTTGTCTGAAGAGTTGCGTGAAATAGAAATGGAGTGAAAAACAAAATGGGAAAAAAGATGGTTGTTACACTAGTGCATTCAAAAAGGAAATGATTGTGACAAAAGGAAAATAATGCAATCTTTATCCAAAGTCAAACAAACCATTCATCGAGAGCCTCTGGCTGTTGCACATTATATCCCTCATCATGATATGTGAAAAACATAGAAATAAGACATGGATCAAGACTTCTGAGACTGTTGCTTAATCCCATTTCTGTGGTGTGAAGTGGACAAGAGACATTTTTTCACATTACGGACAGGAACCAGGCCTATTGGCAGTTACTTTCCCAGCTCTTAGTTGAGAATTGGTACCCATTTCTACAGCTGGGTCAAGTGAAGCAATCTTCAGAGTGGTTTCTTGCTCAAGAAAACAAAGTGCCTGGAGCTACATCCGCACCCACAATCCTCCCCATGGAATTCTGCTTCTAATGATAAATAAGAAAATTAACCTCTGACCCATGTGGTCTGGTCACACGGATCAATCCTTGGGACACCTGGCTAAACATAACAACATACATTCCTATCACTGGATTGTACACGACGATTCATATTGTTAAAATTCAACCTACCAGATCCTCCCATTTTGTAAGTTTCAGCTCCTTTCTTTGTTTGAGCAAAGGTAGTGTCAAAGTTCTCCACCATCTTATGCCTGTCCACAGTCTCCAGGTAATCAGACAGCAGGTCTTCCACAGACTCTTGTTTCTCATACCTAGAAGTCCAAGCCACAACCTTATCCTCAGCTGTCATCAGGAGAGACAGTAGCTTGAATCTGATTCAAACAAAACACATCCATTAGTAAAGTCATTCATAATGCCTGGATTTATATCCACCAGCTTTCATATAAAATATCCTTCAATGCATTGTATTATACACTTAGATACTTTCTCCTCTATCAACTGATGGAATGGAGGAAATCAGCTTTAAGCTGGAAAACGTAATCAGACAAAGATAAAGGTCATTCAACTTTATAGACACAGACAGTTCATAGATTTATCTGTGATGATCTGAAAGCTGAGAATTAACTGACCATTATAATTGCCTCCTCAAGAAACAAGTTTTACCTCAGTGACAAAGGGCACAACATTCAATGTGTATTTTGGCACAACATTCACATGCAGCAAGCAGATTTATTATTACCTCAAGTGTGAGTAGTCCAGTCGGTTTTGTCGTACAGTTGAGTGGAGGGTTACAGACTCCAAGCGTTTAGACATATGCTCAATTTGTCGGCCATGAATCATTATCCCTTCATAGCGTCCCGCCCTTTTGATTTGTGCAAAGAATGTCTTCCATTCTTCTAGATCTTTGAAAAAATCCTGAGGACAGAATATTGGAACATATTGATATCAATGATGGAAGATTACGGGTTTCTTGTAACAACAACAACAACAAACTGTTGATTTATATTCTTATTACCTGCAAGACCTCATACATAAGGACACTGTACCATAAACATAGTAGAAACGGTGAATTCCTCAATTTAATTAAGTATGGATTGTTTGGGGAAAGACTGAACAAAAATTACACTTTGCATAAAAAGTATTTTCAAATCGTCATCCATTCCTGATTGCTTACTCTGTGTTCCTTGGACAGCTCCAAATATACAGCGGCCATCTTGTCAGGATCCTCTATTGTTTCTTCTTTCTTCCTCAGCAATTTCTCTGCATTATACAGCCACTCCCCCAGCTTGCCCATCTTGCCTGGTAGGGCCATGTCCAATTTCAGCAGCCACAGTCTTACCTACACAAAAAAAAAACTGTATCAAACATTCCGTGAAACAAATAAATCACATTCAACATCTTTTCATATGACTCTAGGAATAGCGTGTGTTGTGTATGGGTGTCTGTGTGCTAAGTAGAGCTTTCTATGTCCAACTATGCAATAGGATAAAACAGAAAGCTTTATTCATGATGTGATCACGTATACATTCAATACATTGCTGCCAGTATAAATTAATTTGACATTTTCCATATGTTGATTCACAGACTGTCACTTATCAAAAGAGTGAGAAATGAAAGCTAGTCAAGTAGAAAAAGTGGTTGTTGATTTTTTGTGTGTCTTAGAACACTTTCATATGACTTGTTTTCATAGACCCAAGAAAAAGAGAAGGGTTCCATTATGACCAAAATGATAAATTTTTTTAACTCATACTCAGATTAGACAAAGATGAACCCATTTCCAAGATCCCAGCCACAAACCTGTTCATCTATCTCTTGCCACAGCAAGTCCAGTTTCTCCCAGTCTCCCCTGCTGATTTTGAGAGCCCTTCCAGACAACACCTTCTCTCCAATCTTCAGATAGAGAGGTTCTCTTCTGTCAACCTCCGTCTTGAAGCCCAGGTAGTCCTGATGATGGGAATGGTCATGTGGATTAAATAATCAAATAATGACAGACATCAAAGAAGCCATGCATATCATAACTCAGAGTATGAGCCACAATCTAGTAGAGTAAACCTGATATAATCTCAGCCTATCAGGGATAACAACATGATACTTTCTTCCTTTCTTATCCAATTCCCTTTTACCATTACAGTGTAGGGCCAGCACAATCAGGCTGGATTTCTCTGGATCAAGATATTAAGCCAAGCAGGTGATCAACCCACTGTGAGACAACAACATGATACTGAGGCTTTTAAAACTGAGTATTTTCATTAAAAACATTGACTCAAAGACAGTTAATAATCTAAAACAGATGATTGTACAAATTCTTCCAAACAATTAATGGTATCCTATGACACACCACATACCATAAATTCAGAGTCTCTGTCAGTCACTGGTTCCTGAGCACTGGCCAGAATTTCTTTGGCGTCATTGTTTAGCCATGTCATAAGGCTGTTGTATGCTTGCAATTCCTTGTCTGCTGTGTCAATGTTGAGTCCAGGCACACCCTAAACATAAAATAACAACCAATTAGCACATTATCATTACTTACAACTCATTTAAGACGAAAAAATGATAAGATCAAGGAAAACAATTAACAATTAACAAAAATATCTGAAATCAAATATTACCAAATGTTATACAAACATTGAAGAAAATTCCCCTTAGACCGAAAGGTACTAAAAAGGTTATTGATAAAGAAAGAAAGAAAGAAAGAAAGAAAGAAGAAAATTCATCACCCCACGGAATGTGGTTGTACACAAACACATGTGTAGGGTTAAATCATACACTATACAAATGCACCAGTAGGAAACAAACACATAAGTAGAGAAGAAACGCACATCAACACCAACAGCTCTATACACAAGGGTTACATATATATATATATGATTCATCGACATCTAAAAAATACAATCAGACACTTACACTTGCCCCAGCATCAGGGTAAGCTTTCAAAAACTGTGCTACATATGTCATGATGGATTTCTCATCAGGTTTTTCAACATCCACATCTTGAGACAAAAAAATAATGAAGTTGATTAGCATGAGACAGATTCCCCCCC